>CM076575.1:81531307-81666314 GCA_034641835.2 Pinus albicaulis
GAGTCTGGGGGGAGAAATTCCTGTTAACAAAGTTGTAGCAGGATGTACAAACTGATCAATGAATTCTGAATAGGAGTAAGGAGAATCAGAGGAAAAATGAATGATGGGGGACCAAAAAATGACAGACCTGGGATTACCCTTAGCATCAAGTTTCTGAACAGGGAAAGGGAATTTGTCTGAGTGATAGAAAATTATGAGGTGATAGATAACTGAGGAGTACTTGAAAACCTTTTCATCATCTAGCCTTAAAAATTGATCATGGATTTTGTTGGAAATGAAGGAAGCATAATCATACTTAATCTCAGGAGGCTGCCCAGGGGTAAAGATGGATAGCAAAGCCAGAGTTATCTCATCTACATACTCACTGGTATTGAATCCTAAAACAAAAGATATTACATTCACAATAAGCCTTCCCAATGTATTGAAAAAGTAAAAACCATAGGGGGGAGTCCCTTTTGGCTGATGCTTAGGTAACATGAAATACTGACACATTGCTTTTAATTTCTCTGGGGTTAATTTTCTGGTTTTCTCAATCAACCCTTCCATGGATAAAGGTGCTAATTCTTGCTCTGGCTCAAAGTGTAACATAGCATTGATAGACTGAGGTGTGATAGGGAACAGAACACTTTGATCAGGAGCTAATACAGCTCTTTGTGCGGGATCATAGTTTGTATGATAGTAATGAATGATTTCAGGGAAAATGTGGACTGTAGGAATAAAATACCTTGGGAGATTGGATTCCCACAACCCTATAAGATCTTGCCCCTTTGAGTGTTCGTCTCTGCAGCGACAGAAGCTCAAACGGGGACTTTCATCAAAATACAGGTCTTGTATTTGGAAATCTTCATCTATCATAGGTAAATAGTCCAAATCTCAGTGAGGAGCATTCAATGGAGTGATATTTAAAGCTGTCGGGGCCTCCATTTTGGTTCTTGTGGATTCAAAATGGAGGTTTTAGTTTTTTCTTGCAGACCGGACGGGATATCTGACAAAAGAGGAAATTGGAACAATTTGCAGGTTTTGGGGGCAATTTCACAGGTTTAAAATCTTCAGGGAGGACTCAACGATGATTTTTAACCACTTTTTCAGAGAAAAAACAAAGGAAACTAAGCTTGACTTGCAGTCGGGGCGCGAAATGATAAATACCTGTTTTTAGATGGAAACTGGTTCTTTAACAGGTAATGAACAATGGCGGGGACGTTCTTCAACACGGGCGCAGCTGAATTTCGGAGTAAATTGGTGTATTTGCAGTGAAATTTGAAAATTGCAGCGGGAGCTCTGTCTCTTTCAGAAACTAAAAATAACCGAAAAAACACGAAAATGGCTTATTTACAAGTCAAAAGGGTTTTTGTCTTTTTCGAGGTGATGACGTCATTTGACGTACGGGGTGACGTAGGGAAGTGGGGCCGGCGGTATGCGGTAAGCGGTAAGCGGTGAGCCCGCACCGCTTATGGACGAAGGCAGTAAAGGACGCGGGGGGAGCGATTCCATAGTTTTAACGCCACGTGGAATGCTGACTTTTCAAAAACCGCCCATTCCCCGCTGGTTAACATGCTGGCAAGGGATGGGCAGCGGGATTGATGATCACCGTTGATCAACGAACGGATGATCCAACGGCTGAAAGGGATGGGGACTTGTGCGATCTCAAAGGTGGGCCCGTCAAGGTCTAAAAAGGTTTTAATGCGTAATGTAATCATCCCGGGGAAAAGTTAATAGGCGGCAATGGTTGTTAATTAGTCCAAATGATTAATTAACCCCGTGAAATTATGAAATGGATTGCGGCGGAGCTTGGCCAGGTGGAATGCCACGTGGAATGCTGACGGTGGCATAGACTTTCGCAAAGTTTATTGATATGTTTTGGTATTAAACATACTTATCGTATGTCTAAAGTTTTTTGTATATATTTTTATTATATGATGAATGAGTTAATATAATCAATTCATCATAGGGGCGGAATTTATGTATAAGGCTATAGTTTTAACCAAAGGGCTTATAAAGCGGGGTGTTTATTTTCAATGTGCGGGAATATATACTTTGGTAAACATTATAATAAATGGGTTTTGGGGATATTTATAAAAAAGGGAGTTATATACTTAGGAAAAGGGATTTCACTAGGGATTTAATATAGTAGAATTAAATGTTAATATGGCAAAGGACAAGGAAAAATCAAAACATCCTTGTATATCTAAGTAAGTGATAACTTGTGAAGTAAATTGCAACATTTTGTCTTCAACACTTAAATTTAGAATAACAAGTTATTTTGAGGAATTTTTATGGAATTTTGCATCACTTTCCTAAGTAAAATAGGATTTTACTTAGGAAAAAGTTAAAGATGGAAGATAACAATGATGAATTATCTCAAGTGCTTAGGTCTTTTTGATCATTAGGCCGAGGGTCCGGTCCCTCCAGAAGTCAAGGAAATGCCTTGAGCCCTTTTGATCTCCAAATACCTTAGTACTTTTTGGGGGAAATTAGTAAAACTCTTGAGGGGGAAAATGATGAGGGAGGTTAATGAATTTGACTTTGCTTGCTGTGATTTTCCAGTGTATTTCCTGCTTTAGTACTTGTGATGAAAGTAAATGATTAACCAACACTTTGCAGCACCATTCATCAGATAACACTTTGCAGCACCATCTACCTACCCTATCTACTTAACACTACCATTTTGTCTTCTTTATTAGGGTGCATTTAGACTTGCAAACCCCGATCAATCTTTTCTTTTTACATGATGAATCTATCTATTTCTACCCTTATTACATCCAAGGGCTCAGATTAAACTGTTGAGCACCTTTTATTCACTCTACCTAGCTACTTATCCGCCAAGATTAAACTGTTTGGCTAGATATTTATTCTCTAATCTATAACATGAAATTGAAATATGACTAAGCCAAGTTTAAACAGTTTGACTTATTCATGAATTGTGGCAAAAGTTTCACAAGTTGCACACAATTGATTTATTACAACAGAGTAAAAAGTAGTGGCATTTGGATTTGCACACTTTCCTTGGTCTATTTTTTGCTTGGGGTTCATTTCTTTCTCTTTTTTGACCATTTTATTCTTTTTTACCCTTTGATCTTTCTTTTAGGGTATACCCTCTTTACATTTTTTAAATTTTTTGATTTTTTTGGTTTTAAAGAATATGGAACACCTTTGCTCAAGTAAGAAGGTTTGAACATATTCCACACTTCCATCAAGACAATCATGAAAGATGAAACCTATTGATATAAAAGGCTAACACTGGCTCCACTTGGGGATGGCTTTTCCTTGTGGAAAGTCAAGAACAGCAGGTCAGATGCCTCAAAATGTCTTCAAACTGAAAGTATAAAATCTTCCTCCTTCTGGTAGCTTTATTTTACATATGATAGTGAAGCTTTTGGAACTTAGGGCCTTCACTTCGGGCTTCAATTCCAAGAAGTCACCATCCAATCCAAACTGCATTAACAAAAATAAAACAAGAAAACAATATATTATGTACAAGTTAGAAGCATTAAAACATTCTAGTAAATTGGATCAAAATAATGCTTAAGCATTCGACCATTGACTGGTCCTTCTTCAACTTCTGAATTATCCAAGTCCTTCAAAAAGTAAGTGTTGTTTCCCTGCAAGGCATGAATGATATAAGGCCCTTTCCACAAGAAATCAAACTTTCCATGTTTTCCTTTTTCTTCTCTTCTAGAATCCCATCTTAGGACCTTGTCCCCTAACTGAAAATCCTCTGCTTTAGTCCTTTTATCAAACATTTTCTTTAGCTTTTCCTGTAAGACTTGTGATCTTTGGTATACCTCTTCTCTGGTTTGTTGCAGGTGGATTGTTTGATTAATTCTTCTTTGAATGTCATTTGGCTCCACTTGAGCCTCCTGAAGTAATTTCATGACCGGGATTCCTAAAGATGATGGGAATCTTGCTTCCAGACCATAAACTAACTCATATGGACTAGTCCCAATGGATTTCTTGGTTGTAATTCTGTCTGCCCATAATGCATAGGTCAGTTTCTTATGCCAGTTCTTTTTATTTTCCTCCAACAATTTCTTAATGATATTGATCAAACTCTTATTGGAGGATTCAGCTAGTCCATTACCCTGGGGGTAATAAGCTGTTGAATGGCCTAAGGTAATATGATATTTATGGCAGAAACTAATCATTTTCTTTGATTTAAATGCAGCAGCATTGTCTGTTATAATCTTTTCTGGACATCCAAATCTTGAAAGTATGTTGGTTTCTAGAAACCCTATGATTACAGAATCATTGGACTGTCTACATGGGATGGCTTCAATCCATTTGGTGAAATAGTCTGTAGCAGTTAAAATCCATCTATGTTGCCCCGAAGAAGGGGGGTGAATTTCTCCAATAAAATCTAATCCCCATTGTTGAAAGGGTCTTTCTGTGGAAACTGGTTTTAAAGGCAGAGGTAACAACTTTCTTTTACCCTCAAATATATGACATTTGTGACAACTTGTTACAAATTTCTTTACATCAGAAAATAATGTTGGCCAGTAAAAGCCAGCCCTTAAGATCTTGTCTGCAGTAGATTTCCAGTAGAGATGTCCTCCACAATCCCCCGCATGAAATTCATTAAGCACTTTATCAGCTTCATCTTTTAAGAGACAATTCAACAAGATTCCTTCATGATTTTTCCAAAATAAAGTGCTGTCTAAAATACAATATTTCAAAGATGTCATTTTAAAAAATCTTTGCTTGGTTCTGGACAACCCTGGAGGAGCTTGCAGGTTTAATAAAACATGAATTATATCAGTATACCAGGGTGAATCTAAGAAATCTTGACTGATCTGAGGAGTCGCCATCTCCTGCTCGTTATCCAGTTCATTGATGTCTAAGGCTTGGCAATTGGTTTCTGTCATAAGTTGTGCTAAACCTTGGCCTTTTATCAGTTTTGTTGGCTTAATCTCAATATCATATTCTAAAATGGTAGCTATCCACTTACCTCGTTTACCTTCAATGCCATCTCGAGTCAAAATATCTTTAACTACTGCATTAGGCACATAGGCTATCACATGAGAATATAATATGTAGACTCTGAAATCTTTGATTGCTTTTACCAATGCAAAAGCTTGTTTTTCCATAATATTGTATTTTAGAGATGCATCCCTCAGTGCTTTACTAAAAAATTCTATTGGCTTTTCACACCCTTGGTCATCTTTTTGAAGTAAAACAGCTGCAACAGTATGTTCAGAAGCAAATGAAAAAATAATAAAGTCTCTATCAAATTTAGGACTGGTCAGAACTGGTGTCCCTGTTAAAGCCATTTTAATTTCCTCGAATGATTGTTTGGCTTCTACAGTCCAGTCAATGCTTGAATCTTTCCTCAACATGTTAGTCAGTAATCTAAGTAACTCTGCTAGACTAGAAATAAATCTTCTCAAGAAGTTGATTTTTCCTATAAATGCTTGCAATTCTTTTATGTTTCTGGGGTGGGGTATTTGCAAAATTGCTTGGATTCTTTTTGGATCAATCCTAATGCCATCTTTAGAAATGATATGCCCTAAAAGCTTTCCTTCTTCCAAACCAAACAATGACTTCTTAGGGTTTAAATAAATTCCATATTTTCTGCACTTTATAAATGCTTGCCTTAGGTGATTTAAATGTTCTTGATCTGTTTTAGAAAAAACAGTCAAATCATCTAAGTAAATAACCAGAAAATCATGTATCTCTTTAGCAAAAGCAATGTCCATTGCTCTTTGAAATGTAGCTCCTGCATTCTTGAGCCCAAATGGCATTTTGACATATTTAAACGTACCCCATGGTGTGGTAAATGTTGTTTTATCCTGATCATCAGGATGAACCAGAATCTGGTTGTACCCTGAAAATCCGTCCAGTAATGATATTCTCGAAGATCCTACTACCCTTTGCAGAATGTGGTCCATTTTCGGCAGAGGATAGTTGTCTTTTAAAGAAACTTTATTCAAATTTCTTAAGTCGACACACAATCTAATTTCTCCTGTCTTCTTTCTTGTTGGTACCAGGTTAGAAACCCATTCTGAGAATCTGATAGGAGCTATAATCCCTGCTTCAAACATCCTTTTGATTTCCTTTTCAATCGAGGGTAATAAAACATGATTTATTCTCCTAAGCTTTTGTTTAAAAGGTTTCTGGTCAGGTTTCAAAGGTATAGTGTGTTGAATGATGGATGTATCATAAGATTTGAGGTCTTCATAACTCCAGGCAAAAACATCCTGGAATTCTTTTAATAGTTCAACATATTTCACCTTTTGTTCTTTTGGGAGGGATTTGGACAACTTAACTATTTTGGGATGTTCTGGTGTTCCTAAGTTGCATTCTTCCATATCAGCCTTAACAGGTTCCATTTTAGGTTTGAATGGAATATCATTTGAGTCGAATAGATCTTCCAAAGGTGTTAATCCTTTGGGTAATTGATTATCTTTTAAATTGATGATTTCTGTTTCATCTATGATCTCATCAAATTCCATTTGTTTCAAATTTTGCATGTCTTTTTCAGTGAATGTGGTTGGATGTAGCATATGAATTGCATTTTCTCTTGAAATCTCTATTTTTTGTTCTTTTTCTTGATCAAATTCATCAACAGTTATGTCTTCATCTATATTACAGTTAGAAAACTCATTCTGAAGTGTCAAAAAAATATTGATTTGATTGTTATTCACAAATACTTGCCAATTCAAAAGATTGTCTCGTATTGCAGGCCTGTGCCTTATCTCAGCTGAAAACTGATGATTAGGATCAAAAGGCAACTTGCATGTACTAGCAAACATTGCTAAACTGTGAGCATGCAAGTTTTGTTTCCTGGGAATTTTGGCAAGTTGGGCTTGTAGAAATGTGTTGAGAATCTCTACAATTGTCTCTCGGTATTGTTTCAGTCTCATGTCCTTTGTTGCACATTCTCCTTTAATCTGTTGGATGATTAATTCAGAGTCGCCTATGATTGATACCCTAATGCCTCCTAACTTCTTGACATGTTTAAGCCCCAATAAAAGAGCTTCATACTCTGCCATTTTGTTAGTGCATTTGAAATTTAACCTATAAGCATGACCCTCTGCATGATTGTTCTCCACATTGTGTAACCAAATCCCAGCTCCTGCCCCTAGTCTGTTTACTGAGCCATCAAACTCTAAATGCCATAGAATTTGATGTTCATAATCTTCATCAATTGTTTTAACGTATTTTCTGACAGGAGCTAGTTGTTTAGTTTTTTCAGGTATTTCTTGGTCATCTGGTGTTTCTTTGTTTTTAGAGATTTCATCAATTTTAACAGTGGTTTTGTTTATGATTTCCATTTCAGGAGCTTCTATTTCAGTAGGAAGATCTGACTCAGCATTGTATAAAATAAAAGAATCCATGTCAGAATGTACAGAATAAACAGGGAAGTTTTTAGGCTTCTCATGGCTACTCACTAAGTACTTCATCAAAGTTTCTCTATATAATCTTTTAGGCTGACCAAATACTGAAATAGTTGCATAAGACATGTCTAATTGAATAGATCCTCCAAGTTTAGCACCCCAAGATCTAGACAATAACATACCATATTTAGGTGGAATATCAACAACTACTATGTCCATTAAAACAGACTTAGCAGGGTATTGGACCAAAGTGACACACAGATCTTTAATTAAACCTAAACATTTTACCTGACTGGAATCAAATGAAAACAAATCTTTGTACGGTCTAGTAATATCTAGATTCAATCTTTCCATTACTGCTTTTGGCATCAAATTGTGAGATGCTCCAGAATCAGGCATTGCATTATGGAGTATCTTGTCATGAACATTCAGGCTTACATAAAATGGAGGAGTTCCTCCACTTTCTGGTTTGCCATTAACCTCAGGGCCAAAAAGAAGTTTGGGTTGATCATCAAGAATGTTTACCGAATCATCCAATCCAGTAATGTTAATGTTTAGGGACTTGGTAATCTGACTCCTATAGACATCATGTTTAGCCAATTCTGATAAAGGAACAGCTATCTTGAGTTTGCCTATTTCAGCCTCTAGATTAAAGGGTTTTTCTGTTTGAGCTTTAGTGTTTTGCACAGTTGGGTTTTCTCTGTTTACTGGGTCCTCAATGTTTTTCTCTTTTTCATGAATGAAGTTTTGTTTTGAAGATGTTTCAGGACTAACTTCTATTGTTTCTTCTACAGTTCCTACATGAGGAGATGTATTGGATTGTTGTTTGTTGATTGGTTGGTTGTCAGAGACATCTTCAATTATTGGATTTGAAAAACTGGGAGTTATCCTAGGCAAAATTTGTATTTGGGGAATGTTTTGTACAAGGGGAATATTTTGTACAGGGGGAATGTTTTGTTTACCTTTGACATTTTGTTTTGTGGTTTTCTGTTTATTTTTCTCTGGTACATCTATCCGTCTACTTCTCAAGTTGTACTGCTTATGAACCTCGTAGATTGCTGTGTCATAGCCTTCTTTGAAATCAAAAGTCTCACCCGAATGAGTTTGGAATGTTTCAAGGATATGATTCTCTTGATCATCCTGAGATAGGAAGACTTCTGGTTCATCTTTGTCCTCATTGACATTGTTTATTTCTACATCTTCTGTAGGTTCTTCTGAGGTTGAACCTTCAACAAAGTTTTCTTGGAAAGGTGGTCTAATGTTTTGATCAGGGACATTCTTTCCAATATTTTGGTTCAAATTCCTCCTAAAGTTTGGGTTCCTTGCAACATTCTGGTTATCAGTAGAAGACTTTCTTTCAATGGTTTCCACTCTGTCACCTAATCTTTCCATACCTTTAATGATTACATCCAGCTTCTTTTCAAAAGCTGAAGGTTCTTCATTCATAGGCATTCTTCTCTCTGCCCTAGCTCTGGCTCGTTTTTCTATCAGATTTGCTTCTACACTCACCACTATGCTTTGCATTTCCTATAGTGTTTGTGGAGCTCTTTCTCTAAGGGAATAAGCTATATCGGAGTCAAAACCATCTGGAAATTTGACCAACACGTTATTAGGTGGGGGCCTTAGGTTTAGAGGAACTGCATTATATGATTCATTGAATCTTATGATGTAATCTTGTACGGTTTCATTTGGTCTTCTTCTTAATTTTTCGAATTCTGAAAGGATCTGGAGAGGATCCTTCTTTTTCTCCCATCTGTTCAAAAATGCCCTATACAAAGCTTCTAGATCAGCAATACTGTTCGGGGTGAGAGCCCTAAACCAAGTTCTAACTTCTCCAGTAAGACTTTGTACAAAAATTCTCATACGGATATTATCAGCATCAATCTCATAAAACTCAAAGTAATCTGTCATTCTTTTGGTGTGTTGTTGAGCTGTGTAGGTTCCTGATCCGTCAAAAGGTGTGATCTTACTTTGGTAGTCTTGTGGTAAATCTGGAGGGTTGGCTGGTAACTGTAAAGGGGCATATCGATTAGCCATTGGAAGATAAAGTGGAGTGACAGGAGTAGCCGGTCTAGTAGGAGGAGAAGGTGGTCTCACGGGAGGAGATGGAGGTCTAACAGGAGGAGATGGAGGTCTAACAGGTGTTTGAAAAGTGGCTGAGCTCGGAGATGCTTCAGTTATCACAGAAATGTTTGAGCTTTCTTCAAAGGCTTGCTCAGATTGAATGGAGTTATGCAATTCTCTGTCAAGATGATGTGAAACAAATCTGTATTGCAAATCTTCAAAGAACAAAGGATCTGAAATTAATCTAGATAATTCAGTCTCAGAGAAATTCACAAACAAAGATGTTTCAAATCGTGCATCAAAAGGAATGTCATCAATATAAATAATTTTCACAGGACAAGATGCAGATCTAGAGAGTGGTCTAGAACTACCTGTACTTTCCTGACTTCCTCTTTCAGAGCTTTCTTGACTTCCTTGTCTTCTAAGAATCCTAGGGATCAGATTTGGATTTTCAAATATTGGTGGTGGATTGGGGTCAGGGTTTGACCTAGTATGTCGAATCCTTTCCGAAGCCAGTTTTCTTAGAATATGTGTTTTTGGATTTTGGGTTTTAATTGAAAAATAAATACAACTTCTACAAATTCTTTAAGAAATAATGATATGTGATTAAGATTTCCTCAAAGATCTGTTTAAACTAGAGACTCTGATTGAAAAATTTGAAACTAAGATTCAACATATAAGCTAAATCAGAGATAGACTGAAACAGCATTTATTTACTTTTGCATTTGCAGAGCAAAAGTAATTTCAAAGGCTACCTGGCTGATCTTCAGACTCTGTCTATAGCTTATATTTGAACAATATTAACAAGTAAAATTGATTCAGGTCCCCAGTATGGTCGCCACTATGTTATCACTCAGGTTTTCCCAGAAGTTGTGTAAGAGGAAAGTATACCCAAGGTAACCACAAACCAACCTTTTAGATGCAGAATCTAGCCAATCTGCATCCAGAGAGGGCTCTCTCTTTATAATTTATCTTTGTTCTTGAAAGGTTTTAGGCTAGTTATAGATTCAAGGGTTTGTTTGAAAATTGGTGGAATCCACAAACTAAGGGCAAGGTTGAGGGCTTTCAGTCCATTGGGCTATGGAGTCAAAGGATGGATTTACTGGATTTCTATTCTAGGCACAAGATGGTATTACAGGGCAAGATAGATAGACAGAGAACAATCCTTAAAATTTAAAGTGGATGGGATGATCCTGAAGGGATGAAAGGCAACTAAGAATCTTTCACCATGTTCAGAAGAAAGAAGTGAAATGACTACAAACAAAGAGCAATGAAGGATTCTTTATTATAGTAATCAAAAATGTTTAAATTAGCAAAGCAGGAGCAGTTAAGAATTCATGCTTATAGCTAATTTAGAAGAAAACATCAAGAACAATTACATTTGAAAACAGAGTACAATTAAGCAAATTTTGTTTCAATCTTTTATGTAAATTATTCAGAAATGAATATGATGGTATTAAAAACTAATATAAAATTTCAGACAAAAGGTAGAAACACTTATTGAACTGTAGTCCAACACATGAATCCTGCAACAAGTCCAGTGCTTTCAAATCGTCATCCAACAAGCCACAAGTAAATTTCTCCAAAAGCTTTTATTCCGAAACTCTCAATGTTACAGCAGAGTAATAGAATCCACCCTCAACACTCTCTTTGAGGGTTTATTTATACACAAAATAATCCTAACAATCTTACGCTATCCTAGCCAATAATCCAGGCTGACTTAAAGTATATTTACAAACAACAAGAGACACATGGTCTCGTAAATAGAATAATGGGTAACGGCTGATGTGTTGTTCCTTTCTTCATGGACGTGCTAAAGATAAGTGCTTAAAATAGGAATTTGTGCTGTCCTTTGCGTATTTCTTTGACTGATAGAATACTCTTTCTTCTTACGGATACTCTTTAACCTTTCATCTGATACTCTTTCATCTGCTTTTCTGTTTTTACCATTTACTTGATAGTAAAGATAAAATCTCATCCTGAAAACAACTTTTACAAAACTTCCAGCATTTCCTTCCACCACTGATCATTTGGTATCATTGTTCTTCTGAGTTTCCTTAAAGTTTCATCTGCTTCAGTAAGTTTATAAAAAGTGGGCTCGTTCGGAAATAGATACTTTATTTCATGCTCCAGATGAAATAGATTCCTCACTTTTTCATAAATACTTTTCCCAGTTGGTAATGCAAGTTCTGATGAGCTAGTAGAACCTATAGCTGTATTTTTAGCATGAGCTTTTATTCTTTTCTTATAGGTTTCCAAGTCTACTATTTGATCCTCTGTGAGCATGGGACTTGGCAATTCACTGTCCAGCAAAGCTTGAAACTTCTCTCTGAAAACGTTGATATCAACCAAAATGTCAATACACTTTCTTTCTAGATTTTGCATGAAAGTCCTCTTGGTGAAAACTCTCTTTGCTTCCAAAACTGCACCTGTTTTGTCATCAATTCCTAACAATGCAAGCTGTTGTTTTGTTCTCGAATTCAAAAATTGAATGAGCTGCTGGGCCTGCTCCGGCTTGCCTCTTAATTCATGTCTAGTTTTATTTATTTCTTCTTGTGCTATCTTGACTAACTCATTTTGCTCAAAAATAGCTTGAATGGAGGGCCAAATACCTCTTATTAATTCAATGATGTTGCACCAAAGAATATCATTTATTTAGTTCAGAGGCTTTTCCAGTGAAAGATCTTTTTGCAAAGCCTCAACCAATTTTTCCAATCTTTTTATTTCCCTGAGGTTGTCAGCAGCTGTCTTTTTGGATGTGTCATATTTTCCCTCCAATTTTGTTAATTGTAATTTTGTTTCTTGGAGTTTTGTGACCTTTAGCTGCAAACTCTCCATCTGCTTAATTAAATCCTCAGAATGCAAATTAGAAATGTTCACCTGAGATGGTTGTTCCTGCTGTCCTGTAGTTGTAGTACCTGTTGTTGAAGTCTGCTTTATATTTTCCTGTTCCTGCAATGTTTTTTCCAACTCCTTTTCTGTTTCATTTAGTCGCTCTGTCAAATTCAAAAGCAACTCCATCATTTCTTCCTGTGAATTTCCTTTTATAACTTCCTGTGTCTGAGGGTGCCTCGAGGCTGGTAGTTTCAGCTGTTTTCTGAGTGCAGCTATATCATCCTCTTTCTTTTTTACCAATGCCTCAATACCTTTAATGTCTTTGGGATTGTGACCCAAACCAATGATGATCTCTTCTAGAGACTTTATCCTATTTTCCTTGGCCTGTGAGGAGGCCCTCTCAATCTTCAATTGTGCAGTAGTATTATTCAAGGAATCTTGCAGCGTTAAAGCTGCCATGGCTTTGTTGGTGAGAGTAGAATAAATCATTTCCCCTGTTTGCCTATGAAGCTCTATCTGATCCAGGGGATGGATATCTTTTGCTAAAACTTCAAAATTTGTTCTGATGTAATCTGTTGCTGAAGTTGGCTTTGGCACCTTTGCTTTAAAGTGGCTCATTAGTATTTTACCTTGTGAAAGATCAAATGCAGACATCAGCCTTTGCTGATTATGAGGAGCCATCTTCATATACTGATCGTATACCTTCCTTTTCAATGGATCATTCTTTGTTTTGATATCAATGAAGGTTCTTTTAATGTCTCCAGTATCTGTCTTTGGCGGTCTGAAAGAAGATACTTCAGTGCTTAATTGCTTTTGTATCCCTTTCTGGCTTATGTTTGTTTCACTCGCTGTACCTGTTTGCTGACTATCTTCCCTACCATCATCAAATACTTCATCTATAATTTCTATATCTGGAGGTGGATCAGACTTGTGTTTTTTAGCTTGATAAACTTGTGGGGCTCCTTTTGAAGGTGTGGTATCTGGAGCTAGCCTCTTTTTCCCTATTTCCACATTCAGTGGAGTTTGCATCTCTGGAACTTGGATTTGTTTTGCTGTTGTGGGAGAAGCCTGAAATGGTTCTGGTGCTTTGGAACTCTGTGGTTTTTCTGCCATGACCAAGGTTTCAATGACCTGAACTATAGGTTCTTTTCCTTTACCCTTGAGTTCTGCTGCTACTGATGGACTATTTTCCTGTAATGCTTGCTGTAGAGTGGCTGCTGTAGATGTGCCAACGTAGGGTACCTGCATTTGATCATATGTTTCTAGGTCAAAATTCTTCTCAACATCTTTCATAAGTTTATTCAATTTGCCAGCTCCACTTTCCTCTTCAACAAGTGTTCCTTAACCCATTCATCTTGATTTGCATACTGTTCTATGTCAGGAATTCTGTGATGTACATAAGGAGATGACTTATTTTTTAACCTTTTTTCACAAATGAAACCAAAGGGGTCATAAGGGACCCAACGGAAAGATGTCTGGAATTTTCTCTCTAATAAAAGTTCTGCTTCTCTCTCAGTTTCCCTAGAATTGCAAATGAAAGGACCTAACTGGCTTTTGATCCTTAACTGTGCTTTCTTCTTTACATTGCAGAAATGGATCACATCTGAGTTATTCATCTGTCTAAAGTATTCCGAAGCAAAAATTCTCATTGGTACATATCTGGGTAACTTGAATGGACGTAATTCACATCCATAAATCCCGATGACTGTATGGTTTTGGTAAAAGTACCAATCTCCAATTTTATAACTCTTAGACAATTGCAAGGTCTTTCTAATTTCGGTACTAAGCCTGGGGGGAGAAACTCCTGTTAACAAAGTTGTAGCAGGATGTACAAACTGATCAATGAATTCTGAATAGGAGTAGGGAGAATCAGAGGAAAGATGAATGATGGGGGACCAAAAAATGACAGACCTGGGATTACCTTTAGCATCAAGTTTCTGAACAGGGAAAGGGAATCTGTCTGACTGATAAAAAATCATGAGATGATAGATAACTGAGGAGTACTTAAAAACCTTTTTAGTATCTAGCCTTAAAAATTGATCATGGATTTTGTTGGCAATGAAGGAAGCATAATCATACTTAATCTCAGGAGGCTGCCCAGGGGTAAAGATGGATAGCAAAGCCAGAGTTATCTCATCTACATACTCACTGGTATTGAATCCCAAAACAAAAGATATTACATTCACAATAAGCCTTCCCAATGTATTGAAAAAGTAAAAACCATAGGGGGGAGTCCCTTTTGGCTGATGCTCAGGTAACATGAAATACTGACACATTGCTTTTAATTTCTCTGGGATTAACTGCCTGGTTTTCTCAATCAACCCTTCCATGGATAAAGGTGCTAATTCTTGTTCTGGCTCAAAGTATAACATAGCATTGATAGCCTGAGGTGTGATAGGGAACAGAACACTTTGATCAGGAGCTAATACAGCTCTTTGTGCGGGATCATAATTTGCATGACAGTAATGAATGATTTCAGGGAAAATGTGGACTGTAGGAATAAAATACCTTGGGAGATTGGATTCCCACAACCCTATAAGATCTTGCCCCTTTGAGTGTTCTTCTCTGCAGCGACAGAAGCTCAAACGGGGACTTTCATCAAAATACAGGTCTTGTATTTGGAAATCTTCATCTATCAGAGGTAAATAGTCCAAATCTCGGTGAGGAGCATTCAATGGAGTGATATTTAAAGCTGTCGGGGCCTCCATTTTGGTTCTTGTGGATTCAAAATGGAGGTTTTAGTTTTTTTCTTGCAGACCGGGCGGGATATCTAACAAAAGAGGAAATTGGAACAATTCGCAGGTTTGGGAAGCAAATTCACAGGTTTTAAATCTTCAATGAGGACCCAGAGAGGATTTTTAACCACTTTTTCAGAGAAAAAACAAAGGAAACTAAGCTTGACTTGCAGTCGGGGCGCGAAATGATAAATACCTGTTTTTAGATGGAAACTGGTTCTTTAACAGGTAATGAGCAATGGCGGGGACGTTCTTCAACACGGGCGCAGCGGAATTTCAGAGTAAATTGGTGTATTTGCAGTGAAATTTGAAAATTGCAGCGGGAGCTCTGTCGCTTTCAGAAACTAAAAACAACCGAAAAAACACGAAAAATGGCTTATTTACAAGTTAAAAGGGTTTTTGTTTTTTTCGAGGCGATGACGTCATCGACGTACGGGGTGACGTAGGGAAGTGGGGCCGGCGGTATGCGGTAAGTGGTAAGCGGTGAGCCCGCACCGCTTATGGACGAGGGCGGTAAAAGTTGCGAGGGCAGCGATTCCACAGGACGCTTGCCACGTGGAATGCTGAATTTTCAAAAACCGCCCATCCCCCGCTGGTTAACATGCTGGCAAGGGATGGGCAGCGGGATTAACGATCACCGTTGATCAACGAACGGACGATCCAACGGCTGAAAGGGAGGGGAACTTGTGCGATTTCAAAGGTGGGCCCGTCGGGGTTTAAAAAGGTTTTAATGCGTAATCTAATCACCCCGGGGAAAATTTAATAGGCGGAAATGGTTGTTAATTAGTCCAAATGATTAATTAACCCCATGAATATTATGAAATGGATTGCGACGGAGTTTGGCCAGGTGGAATGCCACGTGGACGGACCACGATGGCATAGACTTTTGCAAAGTTTATTAATATGTTTTGGTATTAAACATACTTATAGTATTATATGATGAATGAATTAATATAATTAATTCATCATAGGGGCGGAATTTATGTATAAGGCTATAGTTTAAACCAAAGGGCTTATAAAGCGGGGTGTTTATTTTCAATGTGCGGGAATATATACTTTGGTAAACATTATAATAAATGGGTTTTGGGGATATTTATAAAAAAAGGAGTTATATACTTAGGAAAAGGGATTTCATTAGGGATTTAATATAGTAGAATTAAATGTTAATATGGCAAAGGACAAGGAAAAATAAAAACATCCTTGTATATCTAAGAAAGTGATAACTTGTGAAGTAAATTGCAACATTTTGTCTTCAACACTTAAACTTAGAATAACAAGCTATTTTGAGGAATTTTTATGGAATTTTGCATCACTTTCCTAAGTAAAATAGGATTTTACTTAGGAAAGGGTTAAAGATGGAAGATAACAATGATGGATTATTTCAAGTGCTTAGGTCTTTTTGATCATTAGGCCGAGGGTCCGGTCCCTCCAGAAGTCAAGGAAATGCCTTGAGCCCCTTTGATCTCAAATTACCTTAGTACTTTTTGGGGAAATTAGTAAAACTCTTGAGGGGGAAAAATGATGAGGGAGGTTAATGAATTTGACTTTGCTTGCTGTGATTTTCCAGTGTATTTCCTGCCTTAGTACTTGTGATGAAAGTAAATGATTAACCAACATGTAGCAGCACCATTCATCAGATAACACTTTGCAGCACCATCTACCTACCCTATCTACTTAACACTACCATTTTGTCTTCTTTATTAGGGTGCATTTAGACTTGCAAACCCTGATCAATCTTTTCTTTTACATGATGAATCTATCTATTTCTACCCTTATTACATCCAAGGGCTCAGATTAAACTGTTGAGCACCTTTTATTCACTCTACCTAGCTACTTATCTGCCAAGATTAAACTGTTTGGCTAGATATTTATTCTCTAATCTATAACATGAAATTGAAATATGACTAAGCCAAGTTTAAATAGTTTGACTTATTCATGAATTGTGGCAAAAGTTTCACAAGCTGCACACAATTGATTTATTACAACAGAGTAAAAAGTAGTGGCATTTGGATTTGCACACTTTCCTTGGTCTATTTTTTGCTTGGGGTTCATTTCTTTCTCTTTTTGACCATTTTTATTCTTTTTACGCTTTGATCTTTCTTTTAGGGTATACCCTCTTTACATTTTTTAAATTTTTTGATTTTTTTGGTTTTAAAGAATATGGAACACCTTTGCTCAAGTAAGAAGGTTTGAACATATTCCACACTTCCATCAAGACAATCATGAAAGATGAAACCTATTGATATAGGAGGCCAATGTGCTCCAAATGCAACTCGAACAACCCGCGGCGAGATCTTCCTCATCCAAATAGCCTCACATGCCCAAGCTTGCCGCCATGTACTCGCCGTCGACCGAGTGCCACGGACCGCTTCCCGCCGGTACGTGAAACCGCCGTCGACCCACGTCGAAAACTCCTCCAAGTGCTCTTCCTTCCGTTGGGCTCCCCGCCTAATCCGTACTCGCTGGAAAGGCCGTAAAGCTTCACTCCATCCTTTCTCTTGTACTACATAGACCAGTATCAGGCTTAACTCGGGCAGAGGGCTAACCTCAAGCCAGTTTCCGCCTTCCAAATGAGCTTGGTAGGCTTAACGATAGCTTGCGAAAGCTGGTTAACTTCATAGCATATATCGGGTCGTGTATTGACCAGATACATAAGCGACCCCACCAACTGTCGATAGACAGTGGCATCCACTACCTCCGCTGAAGTAGCATCCTCCTTCCTCCAACCACCAGGAAGAGGAGTGTCAACAGGCTTGCAGCCTTGCATGCTGAACCTCTCCAGAATCTCCCGGGCATACTTGCCCTGAGAAACAAACAGTCCTCCACTGCGCTGCCAAATCTCCAATCCCAGGAAATAATGAAGGATGCCCAGGTCCTTCATCTCAAACTCTCGTGCAAGATCCTCCTCGCATGAAAGTATCAACTGCTCGTCGCCAGTCAAAATCAGATCATCTACATACAGTACGATGATCAACAGCTTCCCCTCCACCACAATCTGGTACAGGTTTGGATCCGCCTCACTCTTGGAGAATCCAAGCCCGGTGAAGTAGCTGCCTATCCGAGTGTACCAAGCACGAGGTGCTTGCTTCAGCCCATACAGTGCTCTCTTGAGTCGGCACACATGCGACTCACTGCTGAAGATCTCAAAACCTTCAGGCTGCTCTATGTACACCTCCTCCTCAATAACTCCATTGAGGAACGCAGTCTTCACATCCATCCGATGAATGTGCCACCCCATCTGCGCTGAGAGAGCAAGGATCGTCCGTATGGAAGAGTACCTTGCGACAGGTGCAAAAGTCTCCTCATAGTCAATCCCTTCGATCTGTGAGAAGCCACGGGCGACAAATCTCGCCTTGTACTTCTCCACACTCCCGTCAGCCGCCTGCTTCACTTTGTAGATCCATCGCGAACCTACAACCGATTTCCCAACCGGTCTTGGGACAATCTCCCATGCACTGTTCCTGATGATCGAATCATATTCTTCGATCATGGCATCAACCCATGCGGGTTCCTCCACAGCTTCCTCAAAAGAGGATGGCTTCGTCACAACACATTGACTCACAAGAGCCATGTATCCAGTGTACCGATCCGGTGACTGCCTCTGTTTGCGCTGTGCTGTAGGTGGTCCTACAACCTTCTCTGCATCCCGAGCCAGTCGCTCAGCTTCTGTAGTGCGCATGCGCCCTCTGATGGTTGGCGCTGCCTGGGTGGTTTCTTCCACCTCCTGAACCTCCTCTTGTGGCTGATCCACATCCGGAAGCTCCTCCTTAGGAACTAACAGCTCCTCATCTGCATGCAAGTGTAGCTCCCTCTCAAGCGAACACTGCATGGCTTTCTCCTCCTGGAATTTTATATCCCGTCGCACAACAGTCTTGCGAATGTCTGGCACATACACTCGATAGTTATGAGGTGTATCAGTGTACCCCACAAATATTCCAACTTCAGCAGTTGGATCTAGCTTCCTTCTCGCATCCTTCGTCACATGCATGTAGACAGGAGATCCGAAAATCCGCAAATGGGAAATATCAGGCCTCTTGCCAGAATAAGCCTCCTCTGGTGTACTCATGCCAAGAACCTTGTGAGGACAACGGTTCTGCACATACACTGCCGTATTGCATGCCTCAGCCCACAAGTGAAGGGGTAGGCCCTGATCATGCAACATCGCCCGTGCAGCACCCACGATCGTTCTGTTCTTCCGCTCAGCCACCCCGTTCTGCCGTGGGTTATGGGGTGCGATGAGCTCTCTCCGAATCCCTTCTGCGCTGCAGAACTCCTTGAATTCAGCCGAGATGAATTCACCACCATTGTCGCTCCTTAGAGCAATCACCTTCTTCCCCGATTCCTTCTCGACCAGTGCTTTAAACTCACAAAACTTCGCGAATGTATCGCTCTTCTTCTGCATGAAGAAGATCCAGCACTTTCGAGAGAAATCATCAACAAAGATCACATAATACTTGTGCTTTGCTGTCGAAGCAACTGAGAAAGGACCACACACGTCTGTGTGAACTCTCTCAAGGATCGCCGTGGCGCGACTATCCTTCTCGTGAAAGGTGGCTTTCACATACTTCCCTAAAGTACACCCCTTGCACTGATCTGACTGCGCAAGGGTGCCCTTAGGAAGTCCAGTAGAAATCTGCTGCAGAATCTTCAAAGCTCCATGGTGAAGATGGCTCAATCTCCTGTGCCATAGTTCGCCCTCATCATCCCGGCTCACCACTTCTCCCGCCTTGCATGCCATAGCTGCGCAGTCATCTACCTGCAACTGATAAAGGTTCTAAGTTCGAACCCCTATCTTCCGGGTCTCTCCAGTAGTCTTACTGCGCAGGAAAGCTTTTCCTTCGCTGAAGACCACATCATAACCCTTATCCTCCAACATCGCTACTGAAATCAGGTTCTTCTTCAATCCAGGTACATGCATGACATCCTTTAAGACAAAGGGTTTACGAGACTCCCTCTGAAAGGATACGGTACCGATACCAGTCGCACTGTATCTACCGTCATCGCCCATCTCGATGTGCATGCCCAAATCCTTGTCCTCCAGATCTGAGAACAACTCCCGATCTCCCGTCATATGAAATGACGCACCGCTGTCCAAGAACCACACCGATCTCATCACACTTGAAACCAAGCATGCAATCAGTGAAAAGTCAAGCTCGAACTGTGAAGCCAAAGCTTCTCCATCTGCAGATCTTCCCGCTTGCTTGTTCTTCTTCTTCTTTGGACAATTGGTAGCATAATGTCCGTGATCATGGCAGTGAAAACACTTCACTTTCGTCATATCCTGCTTCTTGCCCTTAGCACCAGAATGAGAGGTTTTCTTACCCTTCCCCTTCTTTGCTTTGGACACCAAAGCGCAGTTTTCTTCATCAGCTCCCTTTGATGAAGATCCATCTCGAGTAGTCCTCCTTATCTCCTCCTGCATGAGATCCGCCCAAAGGCGTTCCCATCCCGGCAGCTTCTCCCGACCATTGACACTGTCTTGATATGAGTGCCAAGCCTTCGGAAGACCAAGGAGAGCCAGTTCGACCATGTCCTCTTCATCGACAGTAACTCCCACACTTCCCAGCTCATCTCTGCATTGAGTGAACTTCGTGAGGTATTTGGCGATACTGTCGCCCTTCTCCATCTTGATGTTCCCGAGCTTATCTTTGAGCGCCAGCTTCCTTTGGTCGCTCTTACTCTGGAATAGATCCGTCAAAGCTTTCCACATTAAATATGGAGTAGCCTTTCCATGCAGGCTGGATACAATATGATCCTTGACGCCCTCCAATAGGATCCTTCGACATTTCGCGATCTTCTTTTGCCATGCATCGACCAAAGCTGCATCAGTGGGCTTTGGGACATCCGTATCTACGAACTCCTTCATACCATTATCTTCTAACACTGCTTCCATGCGATCCTTCCATGCAACATAATTCGAACTGCCTTCAAGAGCATATTCGAGTCGCAAACCGTTGAAAGAAGACATCTTCAACACTGGCACCAAGAAAACCAACCTTCTGCAAAATTCGAATTCCAAACTCCAAGCTCTATCGCTTCCGATCTGTACTTGAAAACAAATTATTTCCAAATCAGAGATTGACTGTAAGGGCATTCACCAGATCTTTCACCTTACAAAGAAGGATGAATATTCCGGAGGCTACCTGGCCCGCATGCAGACTCTGTCCAAGGAAATAAGTTTGCAATCACCGTAATAGACTTCGACAATTAACCTCGCTCCGATACCATGTAGAAATTAGCTGAATAAATCACTTATTCAATGAAGATTAACCCGATCATACATCAATTTCGAATTGCATGCATAACACATAACCTTCTTCTACAATTAATTGTCACATGCGGAAATAATAGAAGCAATCTCACATCAAATCAATCACACATTAACTCAGCATGTATGGGGAAAGCCTATAGCTGAAAACCCCGCAGCTATTGTGTATATTATAATGGAGAAATCATGTAACCAAACAAGTACAATACTCCTCACAAGTACTCAGTACTTTCTCATAAAGTCACACACAATCTAGCTTAGTTTTGAACAAGTCTCGGGTTCAAAACTCACTGCTGACTGCCTTGCCTCTATTGCGCAATCATGGCCTGTATATGAAGAGATCCAAGGTTCGAATCCCCTTGGCTTTATTGCGCAATTGTCATGGACAATTCCTCCAAGTGTAATGCAAATCCCATGCAAAACTAATCCTCCAACTGATAGCTTTACTCACCCTTTCATCTACCTCTTCCACTGGTCTCCACTGAACTGATCATGCACTGTAGTGAACTGAAGTGTTCTTGAGTCGACTAATGAGTTAATATTTAGTGAATTAAATATTATTTAATTCACTCCACTCATATCTAGTTGATTAGTTAGTTAACTAATCCCAACTAGTTCAACTAAAACAAACATAACACAACTCCACTATCTGTCCCGTTAACTCCTCCAAAACTTCTGCCACTGAAGTCTAACTGAAGCCAACCATGCAAGATGCCATCAAACCCTAGGAACCACGTGATTCCTTGTGTCATTTGCATGAGCCACCTCCATGACTCAAACTGAAGTGCGCCAAGAGAGTAAACTGCTGTTTATAGTCAAAATATTATTAAGGGTAAATAATATTTGACTCCCATATTTTTAGGAGATCAGTCTAAAAATAGCCTGGGTCCTAAAAATTAGGGTCTCATCTATTTTTACCGACATGTCGCATACTCCAAGAATCTCCAAGTAGAATTCCCAAATTATGCTCCGTATGTCTAAAAATAGACATAGTCTAAAAATAGACTTTGCGCCAGAATTTGCCTGCGGGCCCACTTAGTGAAGGCGACTTCATTTCACTAAGCTCCATCATCTTGCTGCATTCTCAACATATTATATCATGGATCATGAAACAATTACATACAAAGCTCCGATCCAAGAGCTCTCAGTACATGAGCTAATTGTCTCACATCGTCATACAAAAATTGGCAAGTTCCCTAGCTAATTTATTTCTCCAAACAACCTGCCTCCACTGCACAATCCCAGCTGAGAGTAATCCCTAAAGGAGTGTTGTCCTACATGCCTTGACTGTGAAATCCTCATGGGCACATTCAATGTGTGTTTGGTTGCATGTGTTCAACCGGATAATGTCACAACTGATAGTTTACTTCCCTTTCACCTAGAACTCAACTAGGTCTCCATTGGATCTGACATGCATGCAGTTAATCATAGTAAATATTCAGTTGCATGTGATACCACTAATTGTGAATGAATTAATAATTAATTCACTTGATCTCTCACTAGTGTATCTTCAGTTACAACTAGCACAACAAAGTAACTCACTTAACTGAGTTAAACTACTTTACAACTTGCATAACTGCACTTCCAACTCTATTACAACTTTGAATCACTCAGTTAAAACTAAGTCAACCTGCATGTCCCACCAACCAACCACTTAACTCAAAATTCCTTTATCTAATTGATTTTCCACTTCATTTAACTATTTCCAAGTGCTCATTGAGAATATAATATAGTTTATTGTCCAACTAATATTAAGCGATAATAATAGTCAACGTGCATCTATAAATATACATGCAATCTATAAATAGAATTTGCACATACATCTATAAATATACATGCATCTATAAATAGAATTTTCTCATGCATCTATAAATAGACACCCACCTAAAAATAGCCTGAGGCTCCATCCTAGTGTACGTGCTTAATTTTCACTAGGATCTTCTTGTTGAATCTCAACACTAGTTACTTCAAGACTTAATTCATCCATGACTACCTTGGGCATTAAATTATGTGAGGCTACAGAATCCATTAGGAAATTATATAATATCTTATCATGAATATTCAGATATATATAAAAGGGAGGAGTAGAGTCATATTTGTCTTCTACCAATGTACCTAAAATAACAATGGGCTTGTCATCTTGAAGGTTAACAAAATCATAAGCTACTTCGGTAGGTGGAGGCTGGAGAACTTTCATAAAAGTCTTTTTGAAATCATAATTTTTAATGAGCTCTACAAGAGGAACATGAATCTTTATATTTTGTATATCATTCTCAAAATTGAAAACATGGGGTAGTTTGTGAGAATTTTTTACCTCAAGTGAAGGAGGGTTAACTACTACCCAATTTTCAACCGCTTGGTTCAAGAACTTGCTTTGTATTGATTGTATTGAATTTTAACTACATCCTTATTCTTCTTGGGCTGTGCAACATGATTTGGATTATCATAAATCTTCTTTGATTTGATATTCTATTTGCTTTGGTGATCAAATATAATGATGAATGCACATAAATCACTTCATTAGTCTGAGTATATGACATGAAATCTTCATACTATGCTTGTGTAAGATGAATCAACTCTTCTTTGTATCTTAGACAATTGATATCAACATCTTTCTCCAACCTTTCAACTTCATCTTCATCTTCAAATATAGCATTCTACAAAGGAGGCTGTACTTTTTTATCATTAGCATCTCTTATTTCTCACTGTAAAATTTGAGGGACATTAGGTTTTCTAAACTGCTACCTATTAGGCCGATCAAATGAAACATTTCTAGTAGTAGCTGGTCTTGGATCCATCTTGAGCTTGGACATATTAGTGTTATGACTTAATCATCTTGGTCAACTGATCTAGCTTAGGATCTATGTCAGAAGTTCCTAAAGATGAAACTTCAGCTTTTTTATTTCTTTTTTCTCTTTCAATCCCTCCTTTGAGCCTATTAGCTGCTAACACATTAGATTCTACCTCCAGTGCATTGTCTTGCATTTGTGTTAATGTTGTAGATCTTCTTTCTCTCAATAATAAATAAAAATCAAGATCAAAGGCACCAACATAAGTTATTTTGGTTGAAGCTTCAGTAGGCTTGATCCAGTAGGTATTTTGTTATACATCTTATTGAAACTCTTATAAAAATAAAAAACTAATTCTCCTTATTTTATTTTTATTACACCAAATTCAGCGATATAATGTAAAATATCTTTATTATCACCTCATTTCCTTAAAAATATACCATCTAGGGTTTCAATTCTAGTGATGCTACCAGCTATCAAATATCTGAACCATTTCCTAACATCGCCATCAAGGCTCTGAACAAAAACTCTCATCCAAACATCTTCATGCTTAATATTCAGATTGTCAGCATAGGCATAAAAATCAGCAAGGTGTTCTTCAGTTGTTACCTCTCCCTCACCACTAAAATTATTAATGTACTTGAGATAATCTCTTGTAGGTAATGCATTCATAGGTTGAGGTAAAAACAAAGGGGCATACCGTGCAACAAAAATTGCATCCATTCGGTTAGGGGGTGGGTTTGGACCTGCCATGGTGTGATTTGTTGGGATTTGTGGAACAACAATTGGTGGATTGTGAACAAAAGATGATGAAGCATCAACTTGTGATGTAGATACTATTTGTTGGCTAGAAAAAAAGGGAGGTACACGATTTTATGCAAAATCAAGGGATAGAATTTGGAGGACTTATTTAGGGATGACCTTTGAGAAAACAATAGTAAGGCAGAAAAATTTCTTTTACTCTTTTTCTTGATTAACTCTTCAGGGTTAGAGACTGGGATTCTCGAAGGGGAATATGGGTTAGCCCTGGTTCTAGTCCTTCTAGGAGCCAAAAATTCAACAATGGAGTCGCTAGATGTAAAGAAGTCTAAAAAAGAAAACTCGAACTGTACACCTCAGAACCAAACTTATAAATTTTTCATTCACCCAGGGATAAACTTCAATTCTCCTACCCGGCAACGATGCCAAAAATGTTAGCGCAAGGAGTCACTTCTTGACTACAAAAGGAGTAAGCCTTACACATCATAGTTTATTTCAAATTTTAAAGGATTTTTTAGTGGTGGGATGGATTCTCAAAGTTTTTTAAATGATTTTTATATTCTTTAAGACTTTCATGAATTTGTCAAGTTGTGGCAAGTATAAATTTTATGGGTAAATTTGGAGTATAGGGGGCAGAGTGTAACAAATTAAAGGAGATGGATAGATGGTATGTATTCTAGGAAATATTCATATCCTAACTCAATCACACGACTATAATGATGGATCTTTACACAAACTCTATTTATGCAAAGTAAACAACATTCATAAAGTAGATTACATGCATAAATTATTTCACAAATCCTTTATGAAATATTCACTAACATGTTCTACAACACATATATGATTTGCAGGAAGTTGGAAAGAAGATAATTTACTATTAAATCCTTTAATAGTTTCTTACTCACACCTTACTAGCTGTTACAACTCATAAATTATAACAAATTAACAAAGAGATAAACACACCGTACATTAGATAATGCTTGAATCATAAAATACTCCAACATGAAGTGAAAAGTCTTTATTATATTAATTCTTCAGGTAGACCAACATCCAACCTGGAAATGGTATTTACAAATGGTATATATAGAAAGAGAGGCACCAACTCCATCTCTTCTAAAAAGAAGGAAACACTACTCCTAACATTACGTAGGTGTCATAAGACATTAAAAAACCATCCAATCGAAATCTAAATGAAAGGATAGATGTAGATGAAAGAAGAGAAGAGAATCTGAGTTGAACTGTTCAGTATGCTGAGATGCTACCACTTTTTCTGCTGATTTATCTCCTCATGTTTTTGGTTCTTAAATAACCATGTATCTTCATTCAATATGACCTCCAACAACCTCATAACCACTTATCACCATCACTTGTTATATCCATTTGGTTATGAGTCCTTATATTTCCTGATCTGACTCGGAAATTTTGCTGACAGATGTCAAAAATCAGTTAAAACAGGCGCTACTGGAAATTCCGATAAAAACTTGTAACTGAACAAAAACTGTGACGCTACCGAAATTTCTGGTAGCGCTCTGTTTCTTTTTAAAAAATGCACAGAAAACACTGAAAAACCTGTGCAAACTTATACACTTTGAAATCTGAGTTGTTGTTCAAAATTGCACTTGATAAGCAAAAAGGTGTTTTATCAAGAAACCTTTTTACCTTTCTTGCATGTGGGTTGCAGCTTCAGCAAGCTTTTCCATGTCTGAGTTGCTGTGAATAGTTGATCTTGATCTTGTGGTTCTTGTGGATGCTTCTGTGACAGTGGATTTTTCCTCCTTTGAACCCTTTTGGATATTTCTTCTTTTTTGAGGGTTCTGCTTGCTGCTCTGAAGGGGTTTTGTTTTTAACTTTCTTCTTGGATTCCTTTGTCTTTAACCCTTCAGAATTTCCTTCTATATCTGTGACCTTTGTCAATAAACTTGGATTGTGCAGAGCCTTGGACTTGAGCCTAAACTTGTTGCTGTCTATGGTATGTCTTTTACTGGTACCAGCAATAGGTTTTGCTTCTTCTTTCTTTTTCTTACTACTAATCTCATACCCTGCATCTTTGAGGACTTCTTCATTGGACTTTGTGGGCTGATACTCTTTCTTCATTTTCTGCTGAATATCCGCTTCCGGAATTTCCAGTAGCACCTGTGCTTTAGATTTCTCTACAGTTGCATACCTTCCTCTTCGAGCTCTGGTGTAGACATTAGGAAAAGGAGGAATGGGGGGCACCATTTTCATAGATTTGGGTTTATTGATTGATGACCTCTCTAACTTCTCCAACTACCTCTCAACCTTGACTGAAGAAATCTTTTATTTTTTCAGTTCTCCTTCTTAGCCTTCCTCTTGGTTCTTTTTTCAGTCTGAGGGTGTTGTTGTGAGGATGGACATGTAGGTGCAATTTGTTCTGCCCTGTAAAACAAGAAATGCCCCCATGTTTGATTTCTTTTCCTTAACTCTTCTTCAATTGACACTTTGATGAGAGCTTGATGATACATGTTGTATTCTGAAGCAACAATATGTGTTTGAATCCTGGCTGACATCTTTGTCAGACTCTTCAACAAAAAGTATGGCAAGTTGAGAGTCTTCGTACCTATAACATGAAACAGAAATCTCATATGATAAAGAAATACTACTGTATACCTCCTTTCACAAGTGAGGTAAATCTTGATGAGTTTAACAGCTTCTGCCCATTCATTTTTGAGATAGATGTTGGGAATTCCTTTGGCCTAGTTGGGATCTCTGTGTTCATCCTTGAGGAAACTATTGAGGTCTCCTCCAGTGATAACATGACATTTAAACCACCTTTATCCTTCTTATGGAAGGTTAAATCCCTCAACAATTGAATTTGTTGATACCTGCAATTTAAGACTATAGACTGTGGCTTCCTGTCCATTGAAAGAATTTGCAAACTCCTGAGCTACTCCTAAGTGAGAGCTTCCCAGTCTTGAACACAGAGAATACCACCCTGCTTGGACAAACAACCTTCTCAAATTTGAATTTTCATCCACTAGGTCAGCACCTTGTGGTTCAATTCGCTTTATCTTTCCTCCTCTTTTAGTCATCTTCAGTAATTAATAACTCTGTTTGTTGAATTCTGATAGGTGGCAAAGCTAGAAGAGCTCACCTAACAGGTGTTGTTGTGTCTTCCTCTGAAATCCTATCTGAAATCTAAGACTCTTCAAGTTGCACTTCTAAAAAACTCGTTCTCCAATAGCTAAGCTTACCACTGGTAGTCCTCCTTTCTCGGTGATTTAAAACAGCTACAATGGTTCATCACCCCATGCAATGGATTCTCTTTATGGTAAGTATCCTTGACCGTAGTATGCACCATGTGATAGCAATCATGGTCTTCAGTTGGTTGCGTATCTTCAGATAGCATGCTACAGGTGGCTTGAAATAAGCGAATCTGTGACTGGCAATCACCTCCACTGCATGCTGATTATTGGCCTAAATTTTCGGTAGCGTATATGCGTAACCATCCAAACGGTCACTGCATTAAACCTGTGGATCCACGATCTTTCCATTCAAAAATTATGTACCTTGACATGAAACTAGAATAACTCGATTGATAGACAGAACGAGATCAACGACTAGCTGCATTATTACGGATTGACACCTAGACACTATATGTATACCACGACTTAAACTTAACGTGACTGACCATAAGCCTATCCTACCATGTGTTTTAAATCATAATAAAACAATTTAAAATGTATTTAAACCATGAACAAGTGGCTTGACACAACGTGGATGCACTTTTTCTTTTTCTTTTTAAAAAACAGGGGAAGTTACCGGAATTTTCGGTAGCATTGAATTAAAATAAAAACAGACATAAACATAATTAAAATAGATTGTCCAAAAAGGGCTAAAATAGGCACTACTGGAAATTTCGATAGAGACCAATTTTTTTTTTTAATTTTCGAAGTCAATCCTAAAAAAATAAAATTAAATGGACTCATGACTTAGCAAAGAATTGTGCTAACACAAGTGACTCACATTCAGTTAAACAACTCCTCAGGAGTCACATCTTCCAACACCCTATGAGGATTCATATTTTGCACTTACACAATTGTATCATAGGCCTCTTCCCACAAAAACATAGATAATTCCTGATCATAAATCATTACCCTCATTTCCTCCATGATGGTCTTATTTTTCCTCTTGAAAACCCCATTTTTTTTAGGGTTGTAGGCTATTGTGAGCTCCTTCTTGATTCTTACATGTTAGTGAAAGTCTAGAAATTCATTGGCGGTGTATTCTCCCCCATTCTTTGATCTCAACACCTTAATCTTCCTTCCTATAAGGTTCTCCATAAGGGCCTTGAACTCCTTAAATTGATTAAATACCTCATCCTTGGTCTTCAGGAATTAGACCCAAGTATTCATGGAATAATCATTTATGAATGTAAAATATAAATATTGTTAGTTCTGTAATAGATCTGATAAGAAAATGTATAGAAATGGAAAATATGCCCAAGAAATAACACCATAGAAGACAAAACTTCATAATCATCATTAATCTAAAAACCCTTGAGGTAGGGCAACACCATACATTCACTCTTTAAGGAAGGAGATCACTCCACAAGCCATATGCTTGTTAATACAATAATCCTTGACCCCCCTCAATGGAGAGTCTCTAGCCTCTATATAGGTTTCATATATTGAATACCATAGGTAGTTACCATGGGTCTCTCAATACCATACATCCAATACAATGGGCTTATCCCTTTATTCCCTAGCTACATGTGGTCCCCTGCATAATGTGGGTTAACCACTTTATTTATTAACTATGGCCATTTATTTATCATTCTTACATTATTACATCATATTATTCCCTTGGGTACCTCCCTCTGTACCATATATTATCCCCCCTAGGTATACTATATTACACCCCCCTTAAACATGTTTCGTCCCTGAAACATGAGAACACAAATAATAAGATCTACTCAAAAGAGTATTCCAATGGTCCCATTCACGTGCATCTAGCCATCCCAGAGAAAGGTGAACACTCGATCTAGTCAGTGCCTTGCTCGCTTGAGATGGAAGCGGGTTCTGGTGGTTCTTTTGTGTTGATGTGTTGTGGGTGGATCATCGCACCTCTCTATGTGTCGTCCAGGGGTGGTTGTCCTTGTCGCTAATTTGTTGCCACCTTGTTGGTTGTTGTCTTGCTGAGTGATGCGGGTGGTGATATGTTGAAGCTTTAACTGATGGAATATCTTTCATTAATTCCTCCATTATTGGTGATGGAGTGGTGTCTGGTTCTTTTGTTGGTACTTGCTTTGATGTCTGTGTTTGGCTGTCTACCATCAAAGGCTCATCATCTGATGTATCCCTGGTTCTTTTGTTGGTACTTGCTTTGATGTCTGTGTTTGGCTGTCTACCATCAAAGGCTCATCATCTGATGTGTCTGTGTCGTTAGAGATTTGTGCTCTTTCTCCCTAGTCTCTGCATGGTTCCTAATGCAAATATCGTGCAATGTAATTTTCTTCTTTTTATACAAGAGCTTCTTTCTTTTGCACATTAAACTTGACAATACCAACGGATTCCATCCAAGGGTGTCCCAAAACAACATCCACAACAGCCATATCTAAAGCATAAAAATCAGAATGTAACACATACTTATCCACAGAAATCTTCAAATCTTTAAAAATTTGAACATCTTCATTATCAACCTATGTGTTTTCAATATGTTTTGTTGGAACTTGTAATTTTTTAGCCAAATTAACGTTGATACAATTATGCTTGCAACTAGGAATGATAGACACAATGATGTTCTCTTTCTGAATATTTCCATGAAATTGTAATATGGAAAGATTAGTAGAAAAGAAATCTTTATGGCTCTTAGTGTCCTCCTTTCCGGCTTGAGACCACTTGTCCAAAATGACTTTTTCAAGTTTTTTCTCAAGAAGTTTCCTCACTGAACTGTCAAGTGAGGCTCACCATTTATTTTCCTCATCTTTCATATGAAGCCTTATGGAGCATATCCAAAAATTTCGGTATTGAGCCTTGTGATATTGTAAAAATCTTCAATAGTAGGGCCATCATCTTGTCCTATAAACTTCATCTAGCGAGAACCCCTCAAACAAAATAAGGGTTTTGAAGAAAATCACTTACTTTGGCAAAAATTTAAAATGGACATTACTTGGTCAATATAACTCATAATCCTTAATATAACCTGTTTTCGGAAATGGAATAGTCATTCTGCATCTATCAATGTGACTGAAATCCCAATCTAGGTACTCTGGAAACAGAGATCTGCACTGCAACTATCCCGCCGTCACAAAATTTCTAAAAAAATGGCTGGTTTTAAATCAGTGATAACTCCCTCATTCGGACTCCGATTTGACCGATTTTTTTTTTATCGGGTGATTTTTCAAGGGGAGCTCAGGTGTATAATTTTTTTGTCTAAAATTCTGCACCAAAATCTACAAAAAAATATTAGGAGAGCCATCGTACACAAATTGCCATCAGAAACATTTTTTCAACACAGTTGAATTTAAATCAATGATATCGCCCTCATCCAGACTCCGATTTGACGAATTTTTTTTTTTTGAAATTGGGTATTTTTGCCCAAGGAATCCAGATCTACTACTTATTTCTGAAAATTTTGTGACAAAAGTTTCAGATCTGCTCTGCAAACTCGCCGCCCAAAAATTTCCTGCAAAAAATGAAAAAACAAATCTCCCAAACTCTGCCCAAGAAAGTGCTCTGATACCACTTGTAGTAGATCTGACAAGAAAATGTATAGAAAAGGAAAATATACCCAAGAAATAACATCATTGAAGATAAACCTTCAGATCTTCATTAATATCAAAACCCTTAAGGTAGGGCAAGTGGAGGCTACATTCTCACCCCTGTATGAATGAGACTACTCCACAGTGAAGGAGACTACTCCACAAGCCATATGCTTGCCAATACCATAATCCCTTAGTAGATCTGATAAGAAAATATATAGAAATATAAAATATGCCCAAGAAATAACACCATAGAAGATAAAACTTCAGATCTTCATTAATATCAAAACCCTTAAGGTAGGGCAACACCATACATTCACTCCTTAAGGAATGAGATCACTCCACAAGCCATATGCTTGTCCATACAATAATCCTTGACATCTCTCAATGGAGAGTCTCTAACCTCTATATAGGTTTCATACATGTAATACCATGAGTAGTTACCATGGGTCTCTCAATACCATACATCCAATACAATGGGCTTATCACTTTATTCCCTCTCTACATGTGGTCCCTTACATAATGTGGGTTAACCACTTTATTTATTAACTATGGGCCATTTATTTATCATTCTTATATTAATACATCATATTATTCCCTTGGGTACCTCTCTCTGTACCCTATATTATCCCCCCATAGGTACACTACAAGTTCCCCGATAGGGAAGAACATGCATGGAGCCATGTGGAGGTGAGTTGGTATGTGGAGCCCGATGGGCCTCCACGCACCACACAAAGGAATTAATATGATAGACGGTACACCCTACCCAACCCACCGTCGGAAAATATTTATTCTGACTGGGGAACAACCGAGGGTTAATCTATGACCTTGGGTGATGAGGAGAGAGCATCTGGAGAGGAAGTGGTTTGGTTGGTATGTGCCCTGGCTCAAGCTTTGGATAGGGGCGGCAAGACAAGTCGTTTGCACTGAGTTTAATTGGGAGGATGGCTGACACATGTTTCAAGCATGGCCATGGGATCTGGGGGCTTGTTGGCCCTACCGATAATGTGATTTCCCCAACATCCTACCTGATCTGTGGGTTCCTGGAGTATTTTCTGGGTCTCTCTTTGTTTGGCTTTGTATCCACCACAAGGAAGTGACAATAGGCATTTAAATTTACAATGATAGTGGTCCAGCCTGCGAGTTCTAGATCTATTGGGATTCTCCATACTCTTGGGTCTCCAATGCGGCACCTACCTCTTTCTAAGCCAGCGTCCTTATCACCAACGTTCGGGTATTTGGAAACATAGGGCTCCATTCCCACCAGGATACGATGGGTAGCGGTTTTGTCAAAGTAATTTGTAGTATTCTTCTGCAATTTCCTTATAGTTCTCTTTGGTGTTTCTCTTTGGTTGGGTGGAATGGAGGGGAAATCAGTGACAGTAGTATCAACCTCATTTTCCACCAGAGGGGATGTGCTCGTAGGGGTGGTGTCAGCCCACAAATGGTTGAGCGTTAGCATCACAGGGATCCTAACTCTGATTCTGAGTCTACTGAAAGTCTCCACTCAAATGCATACATGGCTCTATCTCCAACTCGCTCCTCGGGCCAAGTGGAAGCCCTGACCTCCTTGGAGTTTATTGTGACCCAATTGAACAATATTCAGCTCAATATAGACATGCATAGGTATGCTGATAGAAACGAACTGGCAACTTATATTAATTACCTACAACGCATGCAGAATGAGATCCTGGATTCAATGGAAAGTCTCTGCCTACAACACAGATGCACAAACAACCATATATGCTCCTTGGAGGTTTGGGTGGAACACATAGATTATCACATGCATTAACGTGTTGCTCTCTTTTTTGCACCTCCAATGTTCCCCCCCCAATCCTCCCCCTTAATGTGGAAGACCGTGAATTGTAATTTTTTTTATTTTGTGTTTTGTAAATCTTAACTATAAGCCTTCGAGCAATAACCAGTGACATTGATTGTCTTGGATTTTCTCCAGACTTCATGTTTTTCAGAGCAAGGCTTGAACCAGATCCTAAGCCTGTGATGATGTATTTTTCTTATGATAATGTAATTATTTTTTCTTGACTGACAAAAAATAAATAAGCACTGTTAGTTTTTGTAGCATCGGTTGTGTTTTAGCCTTGAAATTTTGTGGAGAGGCTAGAATACATGAGATCTCTAAAATTGAGAAATCGTTTCTGGAAATTCCACCTAGAGACGACTTAATTAGATTATTATCCTGTTTTTAAATATTTCGTAAGTCTAAACTTATGTAATATGATTAATTAATAATAATCAATTAAGTCATGGTGTGAATGTTCTAGAAAGTCACATGGACCAATTTCAAGCTAATCCTAGCCATTGATTAAGATCTAATATTGGTCGTTGAAGTCTCAACGAAGGATTATAAGAGAAGTTGATGGGGCTTGGAGAAGAAACACTTAAGCAGTTCGATTTTACTTGGACATCGAATCCTAGAGTAGAAGTGTTTTGTTGCCAGAGATAGATTCTGTGAGGTCAAAGTAGTGAGAGAGGGGTAGAGACAGTGAAGTCAAAGGAGGCATTCCAAATCTAGTGAGTGCATTTGTAGAGAGGCAGATAAGCCAAAGTGAGGTTGATGCAGTGGCAGCGCATTAGCTTCAGTGGGAAAATTTGTATTTGTTGGGGAGAAGAAATGATTCAGTGCCAGAAGTGAGGCAGAGTTTCTAGACACCAGGAAATTTAGTCTCTCAGATAGCTTGAGTCGACGCAGTTCCATGCTGGGTGACACAAATACTGCGTGAGGATGATGTAGTGACTGCACAGAGTTAGTTTGGAGGGCTCCATTTTGAGATGAGGTCAGTGCCCGGATTCACCTGTGGAGTGAGGAATTTCCCCACTAGAATTTCTTTCTAGTTTTACTCTGTAGGATTTCCAGTTTGGGCATCCAGTTGTACTAACATATTTCACTGTTGCATAATATTAAAACTCTCATACATTGCACCGGTTTTCCTGAGTTCAGTTTTTTCTAGGGACATTGGTCCAAAAATAATGGGGTTATCTTGTGTGTGTGTGTGTGTGTGTGCATAAATTTCTTCCAGCGTTTATTTTCTTCCACAATTTATTTTTGTAGGTTGTGGTGTATTTGTTTTGATATTTTTTGAAGGAAAATACAAATAAATTATTTAATTAAATTAATAATTAGAAGAAACAATATCATTTGTTGCAATAGGATTCAAGGTTAGTCAAATTTTCACATGGTATTAGAGTGCATATGATCTACTGGAGAGCTCAGAAACAGAAGAAAATGGGAGTTTCACTGCTTAGCATGAGGAGCAGTTCGAAACCCAAGAGGGTTGAGCAGTTCCTTGGTCAAGAGGCTGTATTTCTTGAGGAAAATAAATTTTTATGAGAGAGCAACAAAAAAACTCGATTTCTCCATATAGATAAATTCCAGAGGCAAAGGGAGCAACCATTATTTTCTTGCAGAGCATATCTCCAACTAGACGCAGCATTTTTGAAGCAGCAGAACTAGCATCAGGAGGAAGAAAAGCACACACTGAGGGAAAATTTTCCTTAGGGAACTTCTAGTCTCAGGAAGTTTGATTTACCTTGTAGATCAACATTCGTTGTGGGAAGAGTTTCTCACTCCATAAGGGAGTCCATAAAGCTGAAAAATAGTTGAGCGGAAGGGAAGAGGAGACTTTCGACATTATTTATTGATTTGGCCACAATCGGGCTTCGGTATCAAGATGGGTTGGATGGAGCTTCCAACAATGTGATCTAGAAGGAAAGGGTTTCCTTCCTTCTAGATGAGTATGATCTCAAAGCATATATCAGTAATTTGGTAGCTATCCTCATGAATTCAGGTCAGTTGAAGCAATACAAGGAGGATATGGTGAATGCAAAGATATTAATCCTTAATGGAGTTTGGGATCATGTGGTATCACACGTAGCGATTGTTATCACCCAAAAAAATTTCAAAACATCATTGTGTCAACTCTGTTTTTTATCATGGCCTCAAATAGCTTTGAAAGTCATTTTAGGTTTTGGTTAAGGGTAGGTTAGATTTTTTATGAGTTTAAAGGTCATCATTGAATTCAAATAAAGTCTTTAGAAGTCCATTCCATGATCAAATGCTCGCATTTTTCATTTAGGGGTCATTCCATAAGGTTTCGGGTTGAATTTCTGCAATTAGCCAAGAATCCTCCATTTCGTAGCGTCGTTAGTTCAAAAAAAGGTTTTTGCACTACGAAAGCGCTACTAATTTCATAGCACAAAGTGCGAAAAATACACTGTGTATGCTACGAAAGCGCGGTTTCTTAAATGTCATGTCAAGAAAGCCAGAATTTGTCAGAAATCCGTTAAGAAATGATAGGGCAACAGTATGGTGAGTCAGTTAGAGGTCAGATTCAAAGTACTTATCCATTTCACATCCATCATCATCATGATAGGGGCATCATTCAGTTGTAAAATGGGATTTCAAATTCGAAAATCTTGCCTAATTCAGTCATTCCAGTTTTCATTTGCCTCCACTCAACTGTTTAAGCTCTAAAGCATTAGAGTTAAGCATGTGGTTGTTCTTTACCAAGGATATCTTCACTGTAATCAAGCGAGGATGTTCCTTTTTCTCAAGTGAGGTTGTTCTACATTATCAAGCGAGGTTGTTCATACATAATCAATCGATGTTGTTTTAATGATTTTAGAGAAGCTGACATTTTTTTTTTTTAAAAGGAAGCATGGCAGAGGAGAAGAAGGTCCACAGAGGGGCTGCATCAAAGATACCTATGCCAAGCTGTTGATCAACATTCAAAGATACTTTACATGTGAAGGCAGGTACCATAAAGTTTATACTTATCATTTCAAGATGCTGTTGCATTTCACAGGTAGGATATAATTAGACTTTCCCTTCTACTTACATAAGAGCCCTGCCAAAATGGATGATAAAGTACAGGCAAAATCTGATGGCTGTGAAAAATCTTTGTTTCACCATGGTTTGATAAATTTATTGGTTTTAAGTGAGCTTCAGAAAATAAGCAGGGATTGGTCTTCCTTTTTGTTTATGAATGGTTTTTAAATGGAAACCCTAACCCCAGCTAGAAACCATAAAACAAAAGGAACTCCTTCACCACCAGTAGCAGAGTCAAGACAGCCTGTGGTTGCAAGATCAAAGAGGCAAAACAAAAACAAGTTGCCAGTCAGCAGGAAATCAAGAGATTGAAAAGAACCCAAGCAGTGGCATCAAAGGGAAAAACAATTGTTTCAGGTACAGAGGACATCCCAGTGATAAAAGGAAATTTAGATGACATACTACATGCAATTGATATAGAGGAATTACCCATTGTGCAAGTTGATTTCATTAGAATAGATGAACATAAACAGAAAAGGGTTAAGTCAGCAAAGAAACTTGAATTTGAGGGTGAAAATGCAGCCTTTATCTTTCAAGCAAGAAAACCATTAACTAGGCATTATAAGAAGCTCAAGGAAGGAAACAAGGAGGTCCAAGAAACTATTGAAACATTCAAAGTCCCTGAAGAAGTGGTTGACCTCTCATCACCAATAGTGGAGCATGCAGCCAGCAGAATAATGAAGGAAAAGGAAGTGAAATTGGTCAGAGTAATCAACACTCAATTGAGAGCCAGTAATAGAATACTTAGAGATCAAGTGGTGAACTTGGAGCAGCAGTTGAAATTGACTCAGGATGAGCTTAAAAAAAAAACAAAGGTGCAAAATGACAAATCATTAAAAGCTCAAAATCTAAAGCAAATGGAAAACTAAGAATGAGCCTCATGAAAATTGTGTTTTTAGTTCATATGATCTATTGTTTTGATGATGTTAGGAATCTATAATTTATTAGCAAGATTGGCAGAGTCCAATTACATAAACAACATCGTTTCAACCAACTTTGGGATTCTAGGATCTAGCCCTCCTGAATCCAGAGAGGGATCTCTCCAATGAGTGCAAAGATGGATTTGTCTTTGAAGTTTGGGATAATGATATTAGGCTAGTTATGAAGTCCAAGGGTTTTGCTTTGTTTTTGGATGGTTGGACGTGATTTCTGTTAGAGGTGAAAAGTCCCAAAGGTAAAGAGGTTCAAAAGTGAGAAGTTGCAAGCAAAAGAGTAAGTTTTGATCAAGAAGAAAGATGATGGTAGGTTTTCAGTCCATTGGGCTATGGAGTCATAATAGGATTTAATTGGAACAGAAAGAGGCAAGAGTGGTCTATGGGGCAAGTCATCTATGCCTAAGGATCTCTTAATGTTTGATTTATGGAATGGAGTGATACATCAAAAAGGGGAAATAAACAGATGCATAACAAAGAGCAGCCCAGGATCTGGTAAGTACTTTGAAACTAGCCAGCCTTTGACCAGGCACTTAAGAAAAACATAGAAGCAAACTAGGATCTGGTAAGTACTTTGAAACTAGCCAGCCTTTGATACACTTCCAATAGAAAACATATAAAAAACAAAGGGAAACTTGAAGGCAGCTTTTGGAGTAGAAACTAGTGGGTCGGGCTCACCACAAATCCTCTCCTAGATCTTCTTTACTTAGTTACTTCCAAGACAATCATAGAGATGACACAGAATGGCCTAAGATCTGGTAAGTACTTTGAAACTATCCAGCTTTTAACACATTCCAAGGGAAACAATCAAACAGTTATGCAAACAAAATTGGGACCAGGGCTCACCATATCTTCCTCAGTTCATCTTCACACAACATATACTGAAAGTAACATTTAAAAATAATATTCAGCTAAGACAATATGACGAGGGAACGCCAGCATTCCTATGCTTAAACTAAATTAAATCATTTTCAAATAACACAGTTGGAAGAAAACATTTAAATAAATATTTTTCAGCCAGAGAAGGTTATTGGTATATAGTAGGTCCTAACCCTGTTCAAACTGTTCTTTACAGAAGAATATGAAACATAATGAAAACAGAAATAAAATAACAAGTTACAATGAGAATAACATCACCGTCAACATAGACCAGGATCCCATAAATCAGCTTGTATTGATGCTCCAAACCAGTTACAATCTTCAAGTCCAGTGCATTAATTCATCTTTCTTTCATAACCTAACTTATCTGTTACAAGCAGAGCTCCAAGAGCCAGTGAATCACTATTTACAATCAGGAGTCTTCAACTCAGTTACAATTACAATGCTCCAGCAATTACATCGACAACCAACCCTTTTCTCATCTTCTACAGAAGTATTTATAGAAGAATGAGGGGGTGAGATCTAATAAAAGATCTCAAATACAATTAATACAGACTTAATGGTTCTTCGGCCCTTGGGGGGCTCAATGGCGAAACTGTACAGGTGCTTCACTGCATTAATTGATTTACACTCATAATTTAAGCTCGGTGGGAGCTTTTGTTGACCTTTGAGGCTCTGTGTGATGCTAGGGTTACTCTGCCGCTATTTTGTCATTAAATCCCTTGCAGAAGTAACTCTTCGGCTGCGTCGAGGCAAAATATCTAATCCTACTCAATAAATTTGGCTCCTGATTGAATACTTTGAGGCACAGGTGGCGCTTTAGTCGCTGGGAGGAATCAATTTGCCTCCATTCGTGGCGGTGGAGGGTTTTCCTGATAAAACACTTTAGGTTTTCCTTTAAACGGTGTTTTAGATTGGGGATTAGGCTTTTGATAACAGTCTTAGCCGTAATCCCCATAAAAATTTCTTCAGTCATCATTATGCTGTGCTTTGTCTTCTGCAACTAATACTCTTTCTCTGTGCTTCATTGATGTTTTTCAGGTTTAACAGGGGTATACGGCACCAAAGGCTCATGAAACCTTGCTGAAAAACGTGTATCTATACCCTATGGACGATTTCTCTGATGTATTCGAAGGCTGGAGGATCGTCATCCTCGTCCTACGAAATTTCTTCATTTAAGCGGAAAAACATTAAACCCTGCAAAAACAAACAAATGTTTACAAAATCCTGCGTTTATAGGTCAATCTGCATCGGAGGATCTGCGGAGGAAGTAGGGCCGTTGGATGGCATCATCCAACGGTCGGGATTTAATCTCAGAATGGTCGAAAAAGCATGGGGGAAGAAGGAATAGATCAGAGCCATCGATTTGCACTGAGATCGACGGTCGGGGATGATTGCGGGGGATCCGGGTGTACGGAGGAAAAATCTTGGGGGTATACCCCCGCAGTGAAACTGCGTCGTTGATCTGGATCAATTTGGACGGTCAAGATGGAATCAGGGGATGTTGAAAGTCAAATGAAGGGAATCTGGGTGATGAATTTTGGACCGTCGATCTGCAGATCAAATCGACGGCAGAGATGCGATTGCCGCTATACGATGGCCTAGTTATCGCGCGGGCGCTTTGGTTATCTATCGGACACCTTCGAAGAGCGATAGTCATTGGATGAGTGGGCCCAGATCGGACGGCGGAGATCAATTTCGCTGGGCATCCTGGTCCGAGCTATAATGCGCGATGGACAACGGTTGCACGGTGGTTTTCAAATCGTACAAGGGACACGCGTCAACCGTTGTATGGAAATGCTGGCCATCGGGGAAAAACCGCCTTCCGCTGAAGAGTGGTGCGAAGGAAACCACGCGGGTTAGGAAAACAGCGTATGGATGGGGGGGGTCCACAGGAATGGCGCGCTCCGCACCGTCCGATCTACGGGGCAGATCGATGGTGGAGATTGTTCCACAACTTATACGGGCGAAAACCTTTGGGAATAATTTAAAACCCAAAAACACGATTTTACAAAGGTTTTCCAATGTTTTGGGCAGAGAAATATTATTGGAAAGGATAAGCGCCTGACAGGTTTAGCATTTGGTTCTGGCGCTCGGGCGTATGGACGAAAAAAGGGTTAGAGGCTTAGCCCGAGGGGGCTTAAGCCCAGAACATAGAAAATATGCGTTTTCTATGGTTTTTGAATGTTTTTGAAGGAATCAAAGGTTTCGGTAAGGTTAAAAAGTGGGTTTTTAACCTTATAAAATGAATTTTGATGAGCGGAAATGGCATAAATGTGGAAATGAGGGATTTTCATGGGGAATGGAGGGATAGAAAAAGAGGTTAGTTGGGAGAAAAAGGAAAGGAAAAAAGGGGTCTGCAGCAGTATTTGACTTTGGATTTCTTGTATGATTTCAGAGGTTTTTAGGATATAAACAGCATAGTGGGATCTGGACAGAGGCATGGGGCCTTCAAGAGTCTTCAAGAGCCAACAGTTTTTGATAGGGAAAAATTGTTCCTTAAAGGCTCAAAACAATATTTAGCCACCTTTGGTATAATCAAATTTTACAGGTGGCTAACAGATGAAACCAGTGGTTTTCTGAGTTTTCGCACATTTTTGGTTTTCATTTTGAAGAAATTTGGAAAAAACTGCTCACCCAAAAATTTCGTAGCGCAAACATTGTAAAAAGAGTGAAAAGTGCAACGAAACTGCTGAAAGTCATGAAGAAAAAACTTTGTTTTCTGGTTTGAGCAGTCAACTTCTAGGAAGGTTTTTGAGCAACTGAAAACTAATTTTGGAAAAATGAAAGAGGTTTTTCTTCCTAACATACCTAACTACAAAAAACTCTCTCAGTTTCTTCACATCCATTAGGAGGAGTGAGAAATTTATAAATTACAATGCACTACGAAACTGTTGTAGCTGCTTTTCTTGCTCATTTTTGTCAATTTTTTAGAGGTTGAAGAGTGATTCAAGAGCTAACATTGATATGGGAGATGTATTAAGTGGTAAGTGAAGTGATGCAAGTGGAAAGGATTCATTCTTTGAAGAATTAAGACTTTAAATGACAATTTTTCAAAGGTGCTACGAAACTGCTGTGTTTTCGTAGCACAGTTTATTACAGCTTTCTTAAACAGTTTTTGGAAGTGTTTTTGACATGCTGGAGGCTAGGAATAGGTGAGGAGACATGTTAAGATAATCTCCAACATCTAAGGACCACGAAATAAAGCTTAATTGATGATCAAAATTTTCAAATAAAGCAAAGTATGTGATGCCTAAAAAACAGGGTATGGTTTCCTGTTTTTGTGGAGATCAAATAAAGTGGACATGTAGAGTTGAAGCCCATCATCCAAATTCAACTATGTGTTGTTACAATTTGAAAATTATGTAAATGTAGGTAGATAAGGTTGTTTTAGATAACAATAAGCAGTTTGAGTCCTTTTTGTATTATGACTGTTAAGTAGATTAGGTGTCTTTATGTAATAAATTCCATATCTTATAGTTATGCAAGGTGTTAGTTAGTGTCAGTAGTTGGAAATTTGATGTATCTATCCTAGAGGCAGATCATCACATGTTGTAATATGTCTATTAAATACCAAGGGGTCGAATTAGCAAGGAGGGACATTTGTTAGCAAAAGGACTATGTTTATTGTAAGTGATTTTTTTCAGCTTAATACAGATTCTTTACTTAGACAAATCAAGATTCATGAAGAGTTCTTGTATGTTCTTGTTTTGATGGCATATTTTCAATATTCTATTACAGTGGTGTTTGCTTATGTTACTCATAATTCATCAATGATGCCCTGACTTCCTTCATAGACAAATTGACTGTGTGTTTCACTGTTCTACATGTGTTTCTTTGACTCAAACTCTAATATGCCTTGACTTCCATGCTAGGTAGATTGTTTTGGTTATGCTGAAACTATTATGACTCCATAAGCCCAATGTACACTTGCTAATGTGATTTACAACTATTTTATATCATTTATCTGCTTTTACCCCATAGAGAGTTAGCCATCTACATATTTATCAAAAATCATAAACCCTTGAGAGAGCTCTCTTAGGTTGAGGAGGCTAAGCCTCAGCCAAAAGATTGGTCTGAAACAGTTACATGAGATTAACTTGATTGGAAGCCTATCAGGTCTGATTTTGTGATAACATTTTGGTGCGTCTGCTGGGAGTCTGAAGACTATACTTTCCCTTGATTTTGAAGCTGAACTTTTGAAGGTAGCAGGAGCTCAGGAAATTTTTCGAGGCTGCATCTACCTTGGCGACTCCACACATCAAATAATAAATTGGAAGGTGACTCCACTGCTTGAAGATCAGTAGCTTGATGAAGTTTCAGAATGAGTTCCATTGCAAGAATAAATGCCATGTATGGCCCTATGAATCGGTCTCATATCCTGGGTTTTCCAAATCCTATGCCAAAGGTTGAATGGTTAACTGATCTTCCTATATTCAAAGATGAAAATAAAGACAATGATGCTCTTCATTTGGTTAGATTCCATATGCATGTACACAATCTTAAGGTTCAGTTCCCTAAGGATTGTCTCATGAAGATGTTTATGGCCACTTTGGAAGGAAAATCATGGTTTTGGTATGAAAGCTTGCCAAATGGTTCATTATATTCTCTTGCTGATTTCCATGTTGCATTTTATGAGATGTATGAAGAGTGTCATCCCTCCTTATTGCGAATCAAAGACTGTTGTAAACATTGTGTGAGTTTTATTGAATATTTGGAGAATTTTTATGAAGATGATGAGTTCATGGATGAGGAAATTTTAGAAGCCCTTCATGACAATCCCTTTCATCACCAAGAAGAAAAGATAGCCTCTTTATTAAATGAAAATGAAACCCAGCAGGAGTTTATTTATGAAAATTATGATACATCCTCTGAGTTTGATGAAAGGTTGCAGCAAAATTGTCAGTCTTTTGATCATCATGAGTATGAGAATCATTTCAAACAACAAGAGGAAATACTCGAATATAGTTTCTATAACCCTCAAATTAAGGAAAGTGTTGATTTTCATGTCTTTCCTTATATCAGCCTACATCAAATAATGATCACACTAAGGAAAAATTGGGTGAAATTTTTTCTTTATCCTTGTCTTCTAATATGAAATCATTTGAGTGCAAGTCAGAAGATAAGATTCAGTTTGTGGATGAAGTTGCAGAGAACATTGAAAAAGATATTCAATTTTTAAAAGATCAAATTCAACCTTATAGGCTTCATGATCAAGATCATTTTTTTCAAGAGTTGTTAATGCTAGAACACAAGGAGGGGATGTTGCTATCACCTTTCTCCTTTGAGTTTGAAGAAGAATACATTGTTTTTGAAAATCAATTTGAAAAGCAGTTTGAGAGCACACAACTGAAGTTTTATGCGGTTTCTCAAAACATGGATGAGTTGTCTAAAGCTGCAGAATGTCATGAGAAACATCAAATAGATCATGTCTTCTTTGATCCTATAGTTGATTACATGGAAAGGTTCTACAATCTAGATTTCCAGTTATATTTTCATTATGAAGATTAGATGCATCTTATGTTGCCTTGTTCATTCCAATATCATGTTTATTTTTGGTTCAAGTGCAGTGAAGAGTTTCAAATGACAGATAAGATAAATGACTGGCTTCATTGGAAGCTTCATGTTGTTTGAGTTAAAGTGGAGATTTCAGCTGATAGGGTAGGTAGGAGTATGTGAATAAGCTCAAAGTTGACAGAGCATATTTTTAGTAGGTACAAATTTGGTGCTTCTGCAATGATCATCAAGCTTGAGCCCGAGGTGAAGGCCATTAGAGCTTGAGGAGAAAGCTTGGCAATTTCAAAGTTTTTCTATTTTGGTCAAGAAAAATGGATAGAAGCACTGGAACTACTAGTTCTTAGTGTACCATAGGGGCACACTATCCCAAGTGGAGCCATTTTTATCACCCAAAAAAAAATTCAAAACATCATTGTGTCAACTCTGTTTTTTATCATGGCCTCAAATAGCTTTGAAAGTCATTTTAGGTTTTGGTTAAGGGTAGGTTATAATTTTTATGAGTTTAAAGTTCATCATTGAATTCAAATAAAGTCTTTAGAAGTCCATTCCATGATCAAATACTCACATTTTTCATTTAGGGGTCATTCCATAAGGTTTCGGGTTGAATTTCTGCAATTAGCCAAGAATCCTCCGTTTCGTAGCGCTGTTAGTTCAAAAAAAGGGTTTTGCGCTACGAAAGCATTGCTAATTTCGTAGCGCAAAGTGTGAAAAATACACTATGTGCGCTATGAAAGTGCGGTTTCTTAAATGTCATGTCAAGAATGATAGAATTTATCAGAAATCTGTTAAGAAATGATAGGGCAATGGTATGGTGAGTCAGTTAGAGGTCAGATTCAAAGTACTTATCCATTTCACATCCATCATCATCATGATAGGGGCATCATTTAGTTGTAAAATGGGATCTCAAATTCGAAAATCTTGCCTAATTTAGTCATTTCAGTTTTCATTTTCCTCCACTCAACTGTTTAGGCTCTAAAGAATTAGAGTGAAGCATGTGGTTGTTCTATACCAAGGCTATCTTCACTGTAATCAAGCAAGGCTGTTCCTTTTTCTGAAGCGAGGTTGTTCTATGTTATCAAGCGAGGTTGTTCATACATAATCAAACGAGGTTATTTTACTGATTCCAGAGAAGTTGAATTTTTTTTTTAAAAAAGGAAGCATGGCAGAGGAGAAGAAGGTCCACAAAGGGGTTGCATCAAAGATACCTATGCCAAGCTACTATTCAACATTCAAATATACTTTACATGTGAAGGCAGGTACCATAAAGTTTATACTTATCATTTCAAGCTACTGATGCATTTCACAAGTAGGATATAATTAGACTTTCCCTTCTACTTACATAAGAGCCTTGCCAAAATGGCTGATAAAGTACAGGAAAAATCTGATGGCTTTGAAACATCTTTGTTTCACCATGGTTTGATAAAGTTATTGGTTTTGAGTGAGCTTCAGAAAATAAGCAGGGATTGGTCTTCCTTTTTGTTTATGAATGGTTTTGAAATGGAAACCCTAACTCCAGCTAGAAACCCTAAAACAAAAGGAAATCCTTCACCACCAGTAGTAGAGTCAAGACAACCTGTGGTTGCAAGATCAAAGAGGCAAAACAAAAACAAGTTTCCATTCAGCAGGAAATCAAGATATTGACAAGAAGCCAAGTAGTGGCATCAAAGGGAAAAACAGTTGTTTCAGGTACAGAGGACAGCCCAGTGATAAAAGGAAATTTAGATGACATACTACATGCAATTGATATAGAGGAATCACCCATTGTGCAAGATGATTTCATTAGAATAGATGAACATAAACAGAAAAGGGTTAAGTCAGCAAAGAAACTTGAATTTAAGGGTGAAAATGCAGCCTTTATCTTTCAAGCAAGAAAACCATTAACGAGGCATGCTAAGAAGCTTAAGGAAGGCAGAAAGGAGGTCCAAGAAACTATTGAAATAGTCAAAGTCCCTGAAGAAGTGGTTGACCTCTCATCACCAACAGTGGAGCATGCAGCCAGCAAAATAATGAAGGAAAAGGAAGCTAAATTGGTCAGAGTAATCAACACTCGCTTGAGAGCCAGTAATAGAAGACTTAGAGATCAAGTGGTGAACTTGGAGCAGCAGCTGGAATTGACTCAAGATGAGCTTAAAAAAAAAACAAAGGTGCAAAATGACAAATCATTAAAAGGTCAAAAGCTAAATCAAATGGAAAACTAAGAATGAGCCTCATGAAAATTGTGTTTTTAGTTCATATGATCTATTGTTTTGATGAAACCAGTGGTTTTCTGGGTTTTGGCACATTTTTGGTTTTCATTTTGAAGAAATATAGAAAAAATTGCTCACTCAGCAATTTCGTAGCGCAAACAGTGTAAAAAGAGAGAAAAGTGCTACGAAACTGCTGAAAGTCATGAAGAAAAAACTCTGTTTTCTGGTTTGAGCAGTCAACTTCCAGGGAGGATTCTGAGCAACTGAAAACGAATTTTGGAAAAATAAAAGAGTTTTTTCTTCCTAACATAACTAAATACAAACACCTCTCTCAGTTTCTTCAAATTAATTAGGAGGTGTGAGAAAATTATAAATTAAAATGTGCTATGAAAAGCGCTATGAAACTGCTATAGCTGCTTTTCTTGCTCATTTTTGTCAATTTTTGAGAGGTTGAAGAGTGAACCAAGAGCTGAAACTGATATGGGAGATGTATTAAGGGGTAAGTGAAGTGATGCAAGTGGAAAGGATTCATTTTTTGAAGAATTAAGACTTGAAATGACAGTTTTTCAAAGGCGCTACGAAACTGCTTTGTTTTCATAGCGCAGTTTATTACAGCTTTCTTAAACAGTTTTTGGAAGTGGTTTTGACATGATGGAGGCTAGGGATAGGTGAGGAGACATGTTAAGATAATCTCCAACATCTAAGGACCACGAAATCAAGCTTAATTGATGATCAAATTGTTCAAATAATGCAAAGGATGTGATGCCTAAAAAACAGTGTATGGTTTCTTGTTTTTGTGGAGGTCAAACAAAGTGGACATGAAGAGCTGAAGCCCATCATCCAAATTTGAATATGTGTTTTTAAAATTGGAAAATGATGTAAATGTAGGTGGATAAGGTTGTTTTAGAAAACAATAAGCAGTTTGAGTCCTTTTTGGATTAGGACTGTTAAGTAGATTAGGTGTCTTTATGTAATAAATTCCATATCTTACAGTTATGCAAGGTGTCAGTTAGTGTTAGTAGTTGGAAATTCGATGTATCTAGCCTAGAAGCAGATCATCACATGTTGTAATATGTCTATTAAATACCAAGGGGTCGAATTAGTAAGGAGGGACATTTGTTAGCAAAAGGACTGTGTTTATTGTAAGTGACTATTTTCAACTTAATACAGATTTTTTACTTAGACAACTCAAGAGTCATGAAGAGTTCTTGTATGTTCTTGTTCTGATGGCATCTTTTCAATATTCTATTGCAGTGGTGTTTGCTTATGTTACTCAGAATTCATCAATGATGCTCTGACTTCCTTCATAGACAAACTGACTATGTGTTTCATTGTTCTACATGTGTATTCCTTGACTTGAACTCTGATATGCCTTGACTTCCATGCTAGGTAGATTGTTTTGGTTATGCTGAAACTATTATGACTCCATAAACCCAATGTACACTTGCTAATGTGATTTACAACTAGTTTATATCATTTATCTACTTTTACCCCATATAGAGTTAGCCATCTACATATTTATCAAAAATCATAAACCCTTGAGAGAGCCCTCTCAGGTTGAGGAGGATAAGCCTCAGCCAAAAGATTGGTCTGAAATAGTTACATGAGATTAACTTGATTGGCAGCCTATCAGGTCTGATTTTGTGATAACAGCGGCCTAGGGAATGACCAAAGATATGTGGGATAATATTTCCACGCTATACAAGAGATCTTCCAAGCAGTGGAAGATGTACTTGGAGGATAAACTAAGTCGAACCTGGATGCAGAAGGGAGAGTGCATAAACCCTTTCCTGACTAGGATTCAAGAGATACGAGATGAGTTGGAAGACTTAGGGTCAACACCTCAACCCACAGAGATAGTGTGAGTAGCTCTCAACTTTGTCTCAGAAGAGTGGCAGGTATTCGTCCAAAGTATTTTGAGCAGAGAAACCTTGCCAAGATGGGATGGGATGTGAGTAGAATTACAGCAGCAGGACTTGAGGATAGATCTACTAAATAGCACCATTAGAGGAAACAATAGTAGCAGTGGGTGGAATTAGGTTAAGGAAGAGGATAATGTGACCCTTGCATCGAAGGGTCCTAGTCAGGGACAGGAGTGTTGAATTTCCATGATCTTGGGTCTAGGTTATAGTCTTAAATAACTGACAATGCCAAACCAAGAATCTCAACCACTAAACTAATTTTCACAGTGGAAACATAAAGTAGTAAATCACATATGAACAATATACACCATTTTAAAATAAATTTTACAATGTGTTCAACCACCAATCTTCATTATATTAAACCAAATATGAATAATACAATAGTCTATGGTATACAAGATACAATGACAAACTTCGCTGCAACTTCTTTGTTGTATCTTGGCTTTCCATTCCTTCACACCCGTACTGCTCACTATAAGTGCCTTAGTCCAGCAATTCATCTACACCTCGAGACTCCAGGAGGGATGCCACCTAACACTACTACATGTCCATTTGTAGAGTGTACATGGGCTGATCCAATATATTCTCTAGGTAGGCCTAATACCGAGCTCCAATCTACGAGGCTAGTAATAAATTTCGTCCATAAAAGTGTTTCACTTTGGCACCTATCTTCACCGAACCTTCAAGTGCTCTTCATCCTTCAATATAGCTCGTCTAGGGCTACTTTGGGTAGCCAAAATTTTTCCCTCCAATAGACCTATGGCACCTAATCCAATCACTGTGGAATATACTCCTAATTGAAGTCTTCCTGACACCCATGTAAACTCCAATACACAACTTCCACAGGATGCTATATAACTTATCTAAAAATGGTCATTAACTTGACCCAATACACATCCATGTTATTTTGTCCCACCTTTTTGTAATGTTGAATGATGCACCGTTGGTTAGGATACACCACACTGCCCTTACCCTTCACACGAATCATAAATCTAGCCTCCAATTGGTTGCGGTCCACCTTATGGAGGCTCCTCATACCTTATTGGGTTGTTATCCACCCTGGACGCATCTCCTATAGGCTCCACTTGTTGGCTATGACCTGCAGCCTAGCCCAGCAGTGGACTGTCGTTGTTTTCCTCCACAAACTAGTCTGCAATCTACCCTTAAACAAAAACAATCCTCTCCTCCTTGTTGTGGCCTTCCTGCCCTAAAATATGAACCCAAGAACAACACTAAAATATTCCCAAATATCCCTCAAAAATTGCATGTTTTCACCTACAACAATGTGGCTTAATCACAGAGATATCCATGGTATTTTCAAGCTCCTCCACATTGTCTTGTGCTCCCTTTTTGCGGCTTCTTCTCCACGAAAATTTCAGAGGTATCCCTTGAGTGTATTACTCACAAATGGATACTTAAATGTTTCCAAATCATCTTCTATTCATATATGTGAAGCCTCCACAAATTTATTTTAAGAGACACATCTATTGGCACCCTTTTACACCAAGCCTACATGACTTGGTAACCAATAATGACCTTGTCAACTTCAAAAATTCATTTATCTCTAACGAAAACTCAGATTCAGATGATTCTCGATGCGTTGGAATCGTATCTTCGAGCACTATCATCCTTATCCATCGCATTTCATATCTCCTGTTAGCCTCCACAATGTCCCAAGGCTGAAAGGAAATCAATGGAGGTAACCTCAAACCAATATTTTAGTTTGGTAGCTAGCCCTACCAAACCAGAGAGGGATTTCTCTATGAAAAAAATAGCCAAGGGTTTGAATGGTATAATATTTGATTTTAGGATAGATAGCTCAGATCTAGGGTTTTGAAAATTTTAGGGTTTTTCTGTTGGATCAGGAGTGAAAATCAAGGAACTAGATCAAAGTATCAAAGGTTTCAGCTGCAAGAGATATGCAGGGTAGATATTATTTTGTGATGGGTCAAGGATTGGTTGGTGTAGTGTAGGGTTTGAAAGAGTGATAATATCTTAATGAGAATGGGCACCATGAATTAATTAATCAAGAAGATATAACACAAAATGATATTCCCAACAAAACAGAGCTTTAATAAAAATAATTATGCTTATAACCTCTTAGGAAGATCACTGAAGTTCAAAGATACGGTAAGGAGACAATTATATCATTCATATAAAAATATAACTGAGATAAAACTTTATCACAAACTTACAACACGATAATTATTTAATAATAGCTGCAAGTGCCCTTTGATTTCCTGTAAAAAGTGAAGAAGTACAAGCTACAATACTTTCACCCTCTGATGTCCAACCATCAAAATGACTGAAAAATCCATACATATAAACTCAAAAACAACTTCTCCTCTCTCAAGGTTCAAATCCCTTAGTGTAGGAACATCTCACAAGATTCTCTTAATAAAACCCTAAAGACTAGGGAAGTTAAAAAAACCCTCTATTTAGAGTTTGACTCACCTGCTCCTCATTAATGAGATCCAAAATTACATAAAAATAACCATAACAAACTCATTTAACATATACTACATCAAATAAACATAAAATTAAAGAAATTACATCATAATACCAAGATTTACTGAGAAAAAACTTGAAATTTTCACAAACAAGGAAAAGCGTAGTGCATCTCTACTAAAGCGTAATGCCCAGCTTGTGAGAGACTTTTGAAGGCCTTCCCATGCTCCAAATCCAATTCTGAATGATGTTATGGAAATATGAGGATGTCTAGTTGTCATTATACACCTCAAGAAATAAAAATGGACACTCCATGAGGGAGAAAAAATCATTTTTCCACGGGTAATCCCAAAAGTGCAACGCCTAGTCCAAAACAGTGGCAGAAAGTGACTTTTTTGCATGTTTTTGGGCATTTTCTCCCAACCAGTTTGCTGACAAGGCGCAAAAAGTTGATATCTGACATATATGAATGATTATCTATCCACTAAGTTATATTTTTTGGCAATTGGAGTTCTGAGGAAAAAGCACAGTGCCAAGGCATTGCGCTTTTCGCTGAAATTGATATTCCTGTGTAAGCCAAAAACACCAAAAATTCAAAATTTTCTACAAAAATAGGGCTCAAATGTAGGTCCATATCTCTATAACCATAACGTTTTTTGAAAAACTGAGAAATTTGTTGTTCTTTGGCATCTTATGAACAAAAACATCCTCCTGTTTTCAAAAATTCGTTCTCATTTCTTCAAAATCCAAGTTTGATGTTGGCCATTAAAAATTGGAAAAGTGCAGCGCCATCTTACACGACACTTTTTACTGCCTTCATAAGCTCAAAATATATATATTAATGTACCAATCGAAATCTTAGGATTTATTCTACACAATAGAGTCATCAAGAACTGCAAAAACCTTCTCCAAACCCCTGAAAAACGTACTTGAAGTCAAGTTGTCCAAAAGTGCAGAAAACCTCCTGTAGCAATTGTAATTTGGACAGTTCTCTAAAATTATAACACCTGTGCATAAACTGAAGGAGGTTTTTGTTCCTTGGTATATTATGGACAAAAACCTCGTTCACATTTTCCAAATACATATTATTTACTTCATAAAACAGTTTTTAAGTAGAATTGTCCATGTGTGCAATGTAAACCCTAGGTAGCCCACATCTTGGAAGGGTGAAGCTATGATTTATTGGACTTTGGTGGGCTCATACCTACTGATATGAACTCCCTTATGCCTCTTCTTCTCAGTGGTTTCAGAATCCATTTCTTACCCTAACTCAATGGGAAGGGGAATTAGGGTTTCGTGTAGGGAAAAAATAGGGGATTTGGGCAATTTTGAGAATGAAGGGAGATGAAGGGGTTAGGGGTCTCCTAAATTCTTGGGAAAATTTAGGGGCATAGGGAGAGATGTCAGGGAGTAGGGGAAGTGAAATTTCAGGGAATTAGTGAGGGTAAGGGGTCCAAAAGGGGAAACAACAGTCCTAGCCTAGGAAAGTCTAGTCTAGGCTAAGATTTGTAGAAAAATGGAGTAAATGAGGGATAGGAATGATGGGGAATGATTAGGAGAGTGTATAAAATTTTGGGAAAGGTGAGTGATCTTTAGATTTATGGTTTTACTTATCAATTTACCAATGAGAACATGAAACCAAGAAAATGGACTCAAAACCTTAGAAAAGGGAATTTCTCTTTCCAAGCATGAATTGAACACAAAAGAGGTGATTTGGAGGCCTAATTACTTGTATCTGATACACTGGAACCTATTTTTTATGAATAATTCCTCTGCAATTATGATTTTGACTCTTAAAGAAGAAAATGCATCACTCTGGCAAAGTGTAGCACAAGCGTAGCATAGTGGATAGATGTGCACTCTTGGGAAAAAAAATTGTTGTTCTGAGGGTGAGAGTGAGTTTTCTTAGTGGATAGAGGTTTCTTGAAGATGAAATGAGAAAATGAAAACTCCTTTTGGTATTTTTTAGCTTTAGAAATTGATTTTCACCTTTGGTGGTTAAGTGGCCCCACCAAGTCTTTTTCACTTTTTGATTTTGAAACTGCAGATTTCAAACCTTAAGAAACATATTATGTGATGATAAAAATGAAAATACACTTTTAAAACCTTTATTGAATTTTTTTTACTATTGCTACTCCTTCAATGCTGAATTTAATGGTGAAATGATTGATTTTATGATTTTGACCCTAAGACCTAATAATGACACTATATGATATGAGTTGAATGATGACCATGGCGATGTGACTGAGATGGTGATGAAGACTAGCACATCACAATGATTGATGGAAATGACCAAGACATGGAATTGAAAGGAGTAGTAGCACACCTAGACACACTAACCAGTGACCAAATTTTTATTTGAAGACCTACTAAAACCATAAAAATTTGACCAAAGACCCTAAAAAAATCTTGTAAGAGCACATTTGATCACTAGTGACTGGCAGGACTGGAATACACTAACATCTCCATCATGGTTTTGGCCCAAATCACGATGGGTGAAAAACCCCATACTTTGTTTCCAAGCCCACAAGCTTCCCTTGTGGTGCTTTTCCCTCCAAACCCTGAACCCTCGGGCTTGGGGTACCTCCCATGCTACACAAATCAACACTCCCTCTTAGCAAGGAAGGTACCTCCATGACTAGGAAGTACTTCATCTTCATCATCACTGCTCACAACACTTTCCCAACTCTTGGCACTCACAATTGTAGCAATCTCTGTACATTGAACTACACCCTACTCCAAAGTGTCATTTTCACTGTAAGCCTCCTGCTTCTTTTTCTTCTCTTGTATCACTTTCCAATATCACCATGACTGACTGCCAGATATTGAAGCACCCTTGCTCCCCACAAACCACACACTCTTCTTGGGTTACAATGTCTCGAGTTTGAACCTGCAAAATCCCTCTAGAACCCAACTCCCTCTAAGCCTCTGGAACCTGGACCTTCTCAGAAAAGTGTACCTTCCTCTCAGTAATCTACACCTGCTCCTCTGAATCATCCACGTGTACCTGCACCTACTCCTGCTTCTTTGGAACCTGCAACTACCCCTAATTCTTCTTGTGATCCTTAGGATTTCCTGTCAACCAATAGATACCATTCTCCCTTACTCCAAGAACAATCCCATTGGACTTATAGCCTCTAGGCCCGATTCTTTCCTGCCCATCCAAGAACAAGACCTCAAACCATTTCCTCCCCATCATTGAGATGGAAATCACAGTATATCTGAGTCTTGGTACAAACAACACATCATGGACCCGCATCATACATCATGTATCCATCCTAAATGGAACCACGCCCAATCCTTGAATCTCCAATTGACTCTTGTCACCCGATACCATGTGCAAATTCAAGTCCCATTTAGCTAGAGTCTCAAAAACCTCATGTGACCCTGTCAGATGCTTCGTCACACCACTGTCCACATACCATCCATCCTCTCGAATAGTACCCTGCAAGAAACAAGAAATCATAGCAAAATCCCCCTCTTCCAATCTCCTTGAGATATCATCTATCTCCGCTGAAGTGGAAACATCAAAGACCTACTTTCCTTTTTTCTTCCCTTTCTCATCATATCCTTTCTTCAGACATCTCAATGAAAAAATACCCAACTTCCCACAATTGAAACACTTGATTTAATTCATGTCCTTATTCGTCTTACCCTTCATTCTCGTTGCAAGTGCCAAGTCCTCATTTGCCTTCCTGGATGGATGAAGATCCTCGTCACACAACTATTCTTGAATGAAGTCGTCCCATAGTCTGGCAGATTTTACCTGGCAACGATTCATTTGATGAAGGGCTTCCATTCCTCGGTGAACCCTTTTAAGGTAATCCTTACCATCTCTGAATCTGAAACTTTGACACCGATGGTAACAAGCTCATCTTGAACCTTAGACAGCCTCGTCAGATACGAAGTCTTTACTTCACCCTTTATCATCTTGGTGGACTTAAACTTATCCTCCAATACCAGTACCCAATTCTCATTCTCATTCTAGAAAAAAATTTGAAGATCCATCCACATATCATGTGCATTGTTCTTCCCGGAAATATGAGGTATCAAAGAATCCTTCACACCATCAAGGATGATCAACTTTTCTTTTGTATCCAAATCTTCCCATATTTCAAGCTCCTTAGGGTCGGTTGGCTTCTTGATCTATTTCTCGAAAAAATCTCAGATCTTGTTGACTTGCAAGACCAACTTGATCCTTTCCTTCCAAGGAATGTAGTTGGACAACCCTTCCAACATATCCTCATACCGAAAACCTTCCTGCAACTTCAACATTATAGTGACTCCTTCACTCACAATCTCACCAACTCCCTCTCATGTTGTACTTCGTTGCGTAAACTCTTATTTACTGAACTCCAAAGTAACTCAGACACACTCTGATACCATGTTGAATTTCCACATCCTTGGGTCTAGGTTAAAGTCTTAAATCACTGACACTACCAAACCAACAATCTCAACCACTAAACTACTTTGCACAGTGGAAACATAAAGAAGTAAATCACATATGCACAATATACATAGTTTAAAAAAAAAATGTACAATATGTTCCACCACCAATCTTCATTATATTAAACCAAACTTGAATAATACAACAGTCTATGGTATACAAGATACAGTGCCAAACTTCGTTGCAGCTTCTTTATTGTATCTTGTCTTGTCAGTCCTTGGCACCTATACTTCTCACTAGTAGTGTCTGTTGAAAAGTGTAACTAGGTCAATCTTCATGTTGACTATTCAATTGTGTATTTATGTAAAGAAGAAGACAAAGATAATACAATGCATTTTTTTGTACTTTCTTCATGGGTTTCATGAGAAATATTTACTATGTAGATAGACTTCTTCTTGATGTCTATTAGGTTTGAGTCTTCTAGGCATAAAATATAATTAAGTGTCATATTCATGAAGGATCAAGTCCAACAATATATGCTCCAAGACCTTGTGGAAGAAGGGCACCTAATAGCCCTCAAACAACGTTGAATACAAGCTCTACTTACAAGGAAGATAGCCTACATCAATGCTGGAATTACCTCTCTCAAGTCGGCCTAAAGTCAGAGTGGATAAGTCGGTTGCATGGTTGGCTAAAATACATATGAAAACAACTATAAATACCCTAGTCATACTGCGCAGAAAAATACAGACTGAAACTTGCATTTCTTCTGTGTTTCGAACAAGGTTCAGAAACAAAAAAATATGTGGATTTCTCTGACATAGTGCGAAATTTCATGAAGTTTTATAGAGCAAATAAAGTGCAAATTTCTATGGAAGTGAACAAGGTCTAAGTGCAAATATATTATTGCAGTATATGGTGGATGATTATAATATTTTACAGCACTACTATAAGTCTGTATATGCGGATCTATCTTCGGCTACATTTTGTATAGTAAATATGTCATCACAGTAAACACGAATCAGCAAAGAGACAATACAAACATCTAGAAGAACTGAAGTGTTGAGAATTGGTAACTAATTTTGTGTAAAATACGATCTGAAGCAGTTGATGTAAATGTGGTTTTGTAAATGCATCCTGAAGCAACTGAAGTGTGATCAAGCCTGAGAATATAAAGAAGGTAAATTAGAGATTTACCTTTCGATCTTCGATATTCAAAAATGCAGTAATATATCTCAAAGAATTTGAAGGAAGAAGAAATTCTTTGATCAGTGAAGAATCAAGGAAGCTAAAGTTAGAGATCGAGTTCTCTAATATTGGTCAAGAACAATGCAAGTCGGTGCAAAAATGAAAGATCAGTATTGAAGGCAGATAAAGACGTTGTGACAAGGTCTTGGAGACATTCATAGATCAAGGGTCTAAGTCTTGGTCATGGTACTTTTCATTTGAATATCTATAAGAAGAATTCCTTATCAGTTTTCCTCTCCAAGAGGGAGAGGTTTTGCCCTGGCTCGAGGAGCCTAACTTCGTGTCTTTTGTATTTTGATAATTGACTTGATGAAAGATTAAATAAGTGTGGTCAATCCTGAGAATATAAGGAAGGTAAATAAGATATTTGCCTTCCGATCTTCGGTATTCAAAAATATAGTAATATATCTCAGAGAATTTCAAGGAAGAAGAAATGTTTTGATTAGTGAAAAATCAAGGAAAATAAAGTTAGAGATCAAGTTCTCTAATATTGGTCAAGAACAGTGAAATTCAGTGCAGAAATGAAAGATCAGTATTTAAGGCAGATAAATAAGTTGTGACAAGGTCTTGGAGACATTCATAGGTCAATGGTATGAGTCTTGGTCATTGTACTTCTCATTTGAAGATCTATAAGAATAATTCCTTACGGGTTTTCCTCTCCAAGAGGGAGAGGTTTTGCCCTGGCTCGAGGAGCCTAACTTGGTGCCTTTTGTATTTTGATAATTGACTTCATGAAAGATTAAATAAGCTAAAGAGTAAAATACATAAGTATCTCACGGAAGCTCACAACTAATTATCAAGAAGAGAATTTTAATTAATCTCTGGTCCTCCAAATTCTCAACATGGTATCAGAGCTAAGGTGCTAAAGGACTATTGGACAAGAAGACACTCAAGGATCACAATTCAATTTTCTGTAAAGCATGAAAGAAAAGGTAAAAATATACATTGAATAATTCAAGTCAGTTTACAAGAAAAAATCCTCAAGCCATATCAAAGAATACTTTCAACCTTAATTCAAAGAATACACACATCAAGGAGGTAACCTTTGACATCAAAGATTCATAATATTGAAGACATTGTTGGAAGTCAAATCATTAAGCACCAATCAACTCTATTGAAGACATCTTCATTCTGAAGTAATCCTTAATCATCAAGGATACAATATCACCTACTTTGAAATCAATCTAAGAGGGAGTTCCTGCCATCATCTTCATCATTATCAACAAGGAAGCTGATAGAAGAAGCTCCTAACTCTGTCGTCATCATCAAGGAAGCTGCAAGCCATTCTACTCAAGTAAGTATCTATGACCTTACTTAAATATTTCAAGAGGACTTATTGTAAAGAAAGCAACAAGTTGGTTGGGTCATCAAACTTTAGCGCATGGAAGAAGAGGATAGATTTGAATTTAAGATGAAGTTATGGACTACATCAATGGATCAAAATTTCAACCACCAAAATAAGATTCTCCAGCTCATGTCAAGTACATAAAGGGAGAAATCAGAGCCCAAAGGATTCTTACAGAATCCATAAAAGACTCTCTCATCTCTGATGTATCAAATCTAGAATTATCAAAAAGAGTATATGAGAAATTGGTGGAGCTATTCTCTGTGAGTACTGGAGGAGAAGAAATCTCTTTGAGATCATCTGCAATAATTGGTAGAAGTCATTTCTGACACTGAGATAACTAAAGTGGTGTTGAAAGCTCTGCCAGATGAATGGGGAAACTTCACTTCAAGTTTATACAGGAAGAAAGAAGCCACACCATTTCACGATTTAGGGTCTCTATTAAAATAGAGGAAACAAGATTGAAAGCCAAAGGCATTACAGGATCAAGTGAAGGGAATCAAGCCTTTGCAGCCACATTAAGGAAGAAAGGAAGAAAGGAAGATTCGGTAAGTTTGGTCCTCATAATAGTATGGAAAAATCACGATGCTTTGGATGTGATGAACTTGGGCATTATAAAATAGTTAGTCTTAAATTTGAAAAGGACAAGAGAAATAGGAAAGAAACCCATGTCTCAGAAATGAGAGAAGAACTTGATGCAAAGAAATATAAGAAAGAATAAGTGAGGGATCTCCACTATGATTAATATCATCTTCTCTTTTAAGTGATTTTTGTTTGTTGTATGATAGGAAGCAGAGTAGCAACCTGATCAAATCATAGTAGGAGTTATTGGTAAAATAGCTCATGGAAAACCTTTCTGATAACTATATTTATGGAAGACAGTCATCAATATCAAGGATCATCATGAAAAATAGAATTCTGGGATGTGATTACATATTGATGGAGCAGGCCAAGGGAATGAAGCTCTTCATTTTAGTAAAACTGTTGAAGGATAGCTTAAATGAAAAAGGTATGAGGTATGTATATATTTATATGATGTCACTGGATGTTGTGAAGTCATGTCATATGGTTGCAGGTAATAGAATTATATATTTAGAAGTATGATCTATGAAGGAGGATATCTCAGTGCACTAACCGATGAAATCAACATTATATATATCCTCATGAAATATAAGGTGGTTGTATATGAACGAGGAACTAGAAAATATGTAAGTTCCTGGAAATGAAGAATGTGCAGAGAGGAAGAGATCATGAAATGCAGCCATGTCAAGAGGCATTTATCATCCGGAAGCCAAGAAGATGTGACTAGGAGATCTCCTAGGAGGATACGTAGACTCTGACAGAAGTTTGGTAAAGAAGAAGACCCTTGACAAAACATATCATTAGGAGATGTGTCAATCTGAATAAAGGATGTCGATGCCTACAGTAAGATGTCATGGTGAAAGACCATCATTGAGGTAACTTTTGTTTCAAATGTTCATATGTATATGTTTATCTGGATGAATTTGTGCAGGGCTGCTAATCATGAGTAAGGATGTATGATCCTTGAAGATGATTCGAAGGAAAGCAGCATGGCATAATGGTGGACCAAACGAGAAATACTGATGAATCAATTTTTGATAGTGGGAATGACTCGTGAATGAAAGTGATGGATGATCTGTGCCCTATGAAGCCAAAATTTGAAGATTCCTCGATATATAAATCCATGACATCGAGGGGAGGAATTCTTCATGAGTAGCTGGATTGTTGCTACAGGACCCTGGTTGAGAGGGAGCCTAGTGGTAATTTTCTTTCTTGGAAGAAACTTGAAGTATTTCCTTCCTGTGTTGAGAGGGAGTGACATATATGATTCTCTATTACATGTGTCATGCACTAGACCAGGGCTAACAACTGTAAGTCTTAGTGAAGGCTATGTGAAGAGAATGGATAGACACATCATTCTGGTATTCACCAGGAAGACAGAATGCAGGATTGGGTAATCATATGGCATTCGATACTCTTTGATAATGAGATATGGAATTCAATATAATATTATTCGTGGACTGATATTCTTTGAGGGCTAGCTACCCAAGAGAAGAATAGTCCAAGAGGGTCATACACTGGGAACACCTAGGTGGGGTATGTTTCTTGGAGAGACAATGACTATGGTGTTTATTAGTCATGTGTCTCACCATCATTGTAGCCCATTTTCTCGTTGAGAGATGGGGATGTTAGTCAAGGCCTTGCACTAGGACAATGTTGGTTGATATGATGCAATACAGATGAGATTACCAATCTGATTCTTCTTATGAGATTCTTCAGTTTGAAAGTGACCATGTACCTGTATGAATACCTCCCTAGTTAAGAGGGAGTTTTGAAAAGTGTAACTAGTTCGGTCTTCATGTTGACTATGTAATTGTGTATTTATGTAAAGAAGAAGACAAAGATAATAAAATTTATTTTGTTGTACTTGCTTCATCGGTTTCATGAGCAAGATTTACTATGTAGATAGACGTCTTCTTGATGTCTATTAGGTTTGAGTCTTCTAGGCATAAAATATAATTAAGTGTCATATTCATGAAGGATCTAGTCCAGCAATATATCCTCCGATATATTGTGGAATAAGGGCACCTAACAGCCCTCAAAAAACGTTGAAGACAAGCTCTACTCACAGGGAAGGCAACCTACATCGACGCTTGAATAACCTCTCTAGGGTCATCCTAAATTCATAGTGGATAAGTCAGCTGCATGGTCAGCTAAAATACAGACATAAACAACTATAAATACCCTAGTCATACTGTGCTGAAAAATACAAACTGACACTCACATTTCTTCTATGTTTCGGATAAGGTTCAGAAACATAAAAATATGCGGATTTCTCTGATATAGTGTGGAATTTCCTAAAGTTTTATAGAGCAAATAAAGTGTGTATTTATGTGGAAGTGAATAGGGTCTAAGTATGAATATATTACTGCAGTGTATGGCAGATGATTATAAGATATTAAAACACTACTGTAATTCTGTATATGCATATCTGTCTTGGGCTACATTCTGTCTTAAGTAAATATTCCATCACAGTAAACACGAATCAGAAAAGAGACAACACAGACATTTAGAAGAAATGAAGTGTTGAGAATTGGTAACTTAGTCTGGGTAAAATATGATCTAAATCAGTTGATGTAAATGTGGTTTTGTAAATGCATTTGAAGAAACTGAAGTGCGGTCGGGCATGAGAATAGAAGGAAGGTAAATCAGATATTTACCTTCCAATATTTAGCATTCAAAAAGATAGTAATATATATCAGAGAATTTCATGGAAGAAGAAATGTTTTGATCATCGAAGAATCAAAGAAGATAAAGTTAGAGATCGAGTTCTCTAATATTGGTCAAGGACAGTGCAAGTCAGTGCAGAAATGAAAGATAAATATTAAACACAGATAAAGAAGCTATGGCAAGGTCTTGGAGGCATTCATAGGTCAAGGTTTTGACTCTTGGTCATGGTACGTGTCATTTGAATATCTATAAGAAGAATTCCTCACGGTTTTTCCTCTCCAAGAGGGAGAGGTTTTTCCATGGCTCGAGGAGCCTAACTTTGTGTCTTTTGTATTTTGATAATTGACTTGATGAAAGATTAAATAAGCTAAAGAAGAAAAGACATAAGTATCTTAGGTAATCTCATAGGTAATTATCAAGAAGATAATTTGAATTAATCTCCGGCTTTCCAAATTCTCAACAGTGACTTAGCCCATCAAGACATATACACATCGATACTCCAGGAGGGCTTCCACCTAAAATGTTGCATGTCCATCTATAGAGTGTACATGGGCTAATCCAATATGCTCTTTGGGTAGGGCTAATCCCGAGCTCCAATATGCCAGGCTAGCAACAATTTTCATCTATCAAAGTATTGTACTTCAACACCTATATTCACCCAACCTTCAACTTCTCTTCGTCCTTCAAGATAGGTCATATAGGGCTGCTTTGGGTAGCCAACATGCTGCCCTCCAACATGTTGAGATTCAACAAGAAGATCCTAGTGAAAATTAAGCACCTACACAAGGATGGAGCCTCAGGCTATTTTTAGGTGGAGGTCTATTTATAGATGCATGAGCAAATTCTATTTATATATGCATGAGAAAATTCTATTTATAGATGAAGTCTATTTATAGATGTATGTGCAAGTTCTATTTATATATTGCATGTCTATTTATAGATGCATGTCAGCTATTATCATCCCTTAATAATAGTTTGACAATAAACAATAATCTATTCTCAATGAGCACTTGGAAATAGTTAACTGAAGTGGAAAATCAGTTAGCTATAGGAAATTCAAGTTCAAAGGTTGGTTGGTGGGACATGCAAGTGGACTTAGTTGTAATTGAGTGATTTGAAGTTGTAACAAAGTTGGAAGTGTAGTTATGAGAGTTGTAAAGTAGTTTAACTCAGTTAATTGAGTTAAAATCAGTTGTGCTAGTTGTAACTGAAGATACACTAGTGAGAGATCAGTGAATTAATTATTAATTAATTCACAATCAGTGATCTCACATGCAACTGAAGATTTACTACTGTTAACTACATGCATGTCAGATACAGTGGAGACCCAGTTGAAATGTAGGTGAAAGGGACAGTTTGACTATCAGTTGTGACATTAGTGGATGCTCACATGCAACCACACACACATTGGATGTGCCCATAAGGATTGCACAGTCAAGGCAAGCAGGAATCCATTCATTCAGGGATTGCTATCAGTTTGGATTGCGCAGTGGAGGCAGGTTGTCTGGAGGTAGTAAATTGGCACATGAATTTGCCAATTTTTGTATGACAGTGTGAGACGATTGTATATTGTACTGAGCACTCTTGGATTAGAGTTTTGTATGAGATTGTTTCATGATCCATGATATATACATAATATATGATAGCGGGGTTTTTAGCTTTATTCTTTCCCAGTAAAAACATCTATGTTATGTGTGATTGATCTTTCTTCATGCTATTGCAATTAGTGATTGTGTTTTAAATTCCGAAAAGATTTTTGTAGAAGAGATTCTGTATTTAATAGTGGCATATGATTGTTAGATCAGGATCATCCAGGCAATACATAATTTTTATTAAAATTTCTACATGGTATCAGAGCACAGGAGATTGCAATTTTGAAGCAGGAGCTCAGTTTTTTGGTGGAAAGAATTCAAATTTGCAGAAAGACTTTCTTGGTGCTACAGTTGAGTTAACATCGAAATGGCTTTCAGTGGCTTGCAGCTAGAGTATGCACTCGAGGGAAGCTCGAACTACATTTATTGGAAGTACAGGATGGAGGCGGTGCTCGAAGATAATGGCTTGAAGGAATTCATCGACAGTGATGTTCCTAAGCCCACTTCGACAGATGCTGCATTACTTGATGCATGGAAAAATAAAGTGGCAAAGGCGAGGAGAATTCTGTTGGAAGGTGTACAAGACCACATTGTCTCAAGCCTTCTGTTAGCCACCTATAAATTTTTTATACCAAAAGTTGGCTAAGACTTTTGAGCCTTCAAGGAAAAAATTTTATTGCTAAAAAGTGTTGGCTCTTGAAGACTCTTGAAGGCCTCATGCCTCTGTCTAAAATCTTCATTTACTGTTTTCATTTTATACTCAGAAAATTCTGCTTAATTCCAAGAGAAAGACTGCTGCAAAACCATCATTTACCCCTCCCTCTTCCAAAACTAACCTTCATTTTCTCCCCTTTTTCTCCACAAAAACTCCTCTATTTTCATGACTCTTCTTCTCCCATTCGTGAAAATCCTCTTTACATAGTTTAAAACTCAATTTTAAACTATACTGGAACCCCCAAATCCATTGAAAACTCTGAAAAAATTCATAAAAAACAAGTTTTCATTACTAAGGACTTAAGCCCCCTTGGGCTAAGTCTTAAAAAACCACTTCCCCCACATGCCCACACCCTGGAACCAGGCACTAACCCTTTTTGGCGCTTATCGCATCGCAAACATCCAAGTGTGCAAGTCTTTATGCCATTACAAAAACTCTGATGCGATTAGCCTTTGTATTTAAAACCCCCGATCTGATTACCGTTCCATATAACCATAAAGCCCGCCTTCGGCGCTTAAAACATTATAAAACTTTATTCCCGATGGCCTTTTTCCTTTGTAAAGTCAAAAAACCCACTTTTCCAAAGTTTTGATCTAAAAAGCCAAAGTCACGTGCTAAATGAAAATGGTTAGATTAAAAAGACCCGATCGCGCAATCGCATCGGAGAAATCCAAATGGGTTGATTGAAAGACCTGCATCAAAATTTCCGATGCGATTGGGTCCCATATATACAAACCCCGCCCCCCGTCGCTTTCCATTCATATAACCTACGCCTGGGACCGATAGTTTAAGTCCCGAGGCGCCAATCGTATCGCAAAATTCCAATGGGTTGATTGAAAAGCCCGAGCTCGAGGCTCCGATTGCGATTGGCCCTTTGTTATGAAAAGCCCCGGGCCCATCATATTCCATAGACCCATGGCCCTGCAAATGGGCGCCTAACCATTTTATATAAATATGCCTCTCTGATCCATCAAAACCTTTTTTCTATTAAAAGTTTGGGTTTTTCATATATTATAAGGGTTTTCCGCCGGTTCGTTCTAAAAACTAATCTCCACCGTTGATCGTAAGCCGATCAAACGGCCCACGCTCAATCGCATCGCATTGTTCAATCGCTGCATTTTCTTGTTCCTCCCAATTGGCCAATCCTCTGATTCATTCTCCACCGTTGATCTAATCCTTAGATCAACGGTCCCCGCTAAATCACATCATAACTTTCAATCGGTGCATTTTCTTGCCACCCCCGATTGCGATCCTCCGATTGGATCTGGACCGTCCACGTGTCCAGATCGGACGGTCCAATATCATTCTGTCTTATTCATTTCCCCGTTCTCCTTCTTAACTTATCTTGACTGATTTCTACCGTTGGATGATGCCATCCAACGGCCATGATCGCTCCCCACGCCCTCTAAAGCAGTATACCAAAAAACGTAGGATTTTATAAATATTGTTTGTATTTTGCAGGAATTTATGGTTTTCCATTATATCGAAAGGAAGGCCAAAGGCTAGGAAAGATGTTTCTCGTGCCTTTGATTCATCAAAAGAGAACCATTCACGGGGCTCTACTCCATGTCTTGTCATTGCTTCATGAGGCAGTGATGCCATACGAGCCCAGTGTGGCCCTGCACATCGACAAGACACTGTGTTATTAAATCACGATTTAAAAGAGTATCAGTGTTGAAGAACAGAGCACAGCAGAATAGGAGATTGAAGACAGATTTGGAAATTACGGCTAAGAATGATTATCAAAAGCCTAATTCCCATAATTAAAACACAATTAAAGGAACATCATGAGTGTTTAACAAATAGAAAGGCCTCCACTGCCACGTTTGAGGCGAATTGATTCCTCCCAGCTACCATAAGTGCCACCTGTGCCTCAAAGCATTCAAACAAAGGCCAAAGTTATTGTTCAAAATCAGATATTTGCCTCAGCGTAGCCAGAGAGTTACTTCTGCAAGGAACTTAATGCAAAAAATATTTGCAGAGTTACTCCAACATAACACAGAGCCTCAAAAGTCAACGAAATCTCCCACCGAGCTTAATCTTAAATGTGAAATAGTTAATACAGACAGAACGTTTGTAAACTTCTTCATCGAGCCCCTCAAAGGCCGAGAAGCCATAAAGACTGTATTAATTGTCCTGAGAGATCTTTTATTAGATCTCACCTCCTCATTCTTCTATAAATACTTCTGTAGAAGATGAGAAATTGTTGGTTGTTGGTTGATCACTAGTTGTAATATTGGAACTCTCTGAAATAATACATATTTTGTTGAAGTTGAAGAAGAAATTGAAGTCTTGGAGGTCTTGATGATGTTGTTGCATTCTTTTTCCTGAGAAGGCTCTATCATTGGATCCATGAGCTTGGATGTTGGTGAAGTATTCTGAAATGTTTAATGTTTTCTCCTGTTTTCATTTTGTTCCATAATTTCTTACTACAGTAGGTTGAAAGTTTTAGGCTAAGAAATGACTCCTGGAAGCACCTTAGACCTATTCATCCTTCACTGTTTTATGTTTTCTTCTGCTGAGGTATTTTAGAGTCTTCAATCTCTCTCTTTAGTCCTCATGCTTGTTTATTTCTATAATAGCTCAAATAGTTGGTTTCAGCATGATTTATGGTTCTCCCTGCTTGTCTGCTATCACTTGAAAGTTGTTATTGAAGTCTCCCTTTGAAGTACCATTGTTTTAAGTTAGCCAAAGAGGTCTGTTTCGATCTTGCCCTTTGTCATTGCTTGAACAGTTGTTTTGAAGGTCTTTATAGTTGTGATCATAGATGTTTTTAGGTGTTCCCTCTTATATGAGTGCAATTATCAGTGAATCTTTTATGTTTTCTAAGTCATTTGAAATAAAATATTTGAGGAAATAGGGCATTCCCCGAATCTTAGATTTCATTTTGAAAGTTGTCTTGAAGTCATTATTTTCCTAAAGAATGTTTGTAGAATTTATGGTTAGCCTTTTCTATCAAATTTTTCTTTATTGTTCAAGTTATGTTTTCAATTTCCCTTCGTTGAGAATCAATTTTCTCTTTCCAAATCATTGATTTCCATCTCATCCCCAAACCAAAGGATCCTGCGGCCAAGTTAGATTTTCCCTTTGATATCCCATATCTATTGATAAGTTTGTCATGACCTTATTTTGACTCCATTACCCAATGAAGCTGACATTTCCTCTTTCTTTCTATCCTTCCTAGACCTTTCATGTTCTGTTGTATCAATCCAAACAAACAAACAATCAAAAACCTGCACTTAATAACTAGTCTAAAACCAATACTCTAAAGCACACAAGATAAACCTTTGCAAAAAAAAAATCATTTGAGAGATCCCTCTCTGAGAACAGGAGGACTAGATCTTGGAACTCTAAAGATTGGTTCCGATGTTGCCTTGTCTTTTGATTTTCCAAACTATCAAAACACGGGACACCAACACCTTCATGGGAAAGTCACACCATATGCTATGTGGAAGGCTTTGATGGATATTTTCCAAAGTAGTAGCAACCATATGAAGCTGGTGCTCAAAGATAAACTCAGGAAAATCAAGATGGAAAAGGGCGACAACATTCCAAGGTATCTCACGAAGTTTGTCCAATGTTGGGATGAACTAGGGAGTGTGGGAATAACTATTGTTGATGATGATTTGGTGAGCTTGGCTCTCTTGGGACTTCCTAAGAGTTGGCATAGTTATGAAGACTCTGTCAATGAATGGGAAGAATTGTCGAATTGGGAACGACTGTAATCAGCTCTAGTGCAGGAGGAGTTCAAGCGGAACACTAGAGATGGCTCTTCATCAAAGCATGATGATGAAGAGGATTTTGTTTTTTCTTCCAAGGCAAAGAAGGGTAAGGGGAAGAAATTCCATTCTAAATCTGATTCTAAAGGCAAGAAGCTGGATATGTCCAAGATGAAGTGTTTTTAGTGTCATGAACATGGGAATATCGCTACTAACTATCTGCAGAAGAAGAAGAAAAAGAAGGATGTTGGAGCTGCAGTTGGTGAGGCCCTTGCCTTGCAATTTGAAATTTCTTCTCCTTGATCGCATGCATGGTGTTAAGTGCATTGGGATCAATGTGGTATTTGGATAGTGACACTTCCTTCCACATGAAGGGAGATAAGGAAATTTTCAGTGACTTAGAGGAGAAAGATCTCCAAATGCATATAGAGATGGGCGATGACAGACGATACAATGCGACTTGTATTATTACCATTACCTTTCAGAGGGATTTAGGTAAACCATTTCAATTGAAATATGATATGCATGTTCCAGGTCTGAAGAAAAAATTGGTCTCGATTGCAATGTTGGAGGATAGAGGCTATGGCGTTGTTTTCAGCGATGGAAAAGCTTTCCTGCGACATAAAACAACAGGTCAAGCCAAGAGGATAGGGATTCAAGTTTAAAATATCTACAAGTTGGAGGTAGTTGGATGTGCTTCCATGATGGGCAAGGCGGAAAGAGTGGTGAGCCGGGATGAGGGCGAAATATGGCACAAGCAATTGGGCTATCTTCATCATGGAGCCTTGAAATTCATGCAGCAAATATCTATTGGACTTCCAATGGGAACACTTTCTCAGTTAGTTCAGTGAAAGGGTTGCACCATGGGGAAGTATGTAAAGTCCACCTTTCATGAAAAGTAGAACCGTGCTTCGATGATCCTAGAGAGAGTTCACATAGACGTGTGTGGACCATTCTCGGTTGCTTCAACAACAAAACATAAGTATTATGGCTTTTTTTTTATGACTTTTCTCGCAAATGCTAGATCTTCTTCATGGAGAAGAAGGATCAAACATTCTCAAAGTTTTGTGAGTTTAATGCATTGGTGGAGAAAGAGTCGGGGAAGCAAGTGAAGGCTCTAAGGAGCGATAATGGTGGAGAATACATCTCTAACGAATTCAAATACTTCTGCAGAAAAGAAGGAATTCAAAGAGAACTCATATCGACTCATAACCCACAACAAAATGGGGTCGTGGAGAGGAAGAATAGAATGATCGTGGGTGCAACACGAGCGATGTTTCATGAACAGGGCTTACCAATGCTTTTGTCGGAGGAAGCATGCAACACTGTGGTTTATGTGCAAAACCGTTGTCCTCATAGAGTACTTGGCATGAGTACACCCGAAGAAGCTTTCACTGGTAAGAAACCGAATGTTTCACACTTTAAGATTTTTGGCTCATATTTTATGTGCATGTGACCAAGAACGCTAGGAAGAAGCTGGAGCCGACTACTAAAGTTGGGATATTTGTGGGGTACACAGAAACACCCCATAATTATTGTGTGTATTTTCCTAACATTAAGATGACTTTTATGCGATGAGATATAAAATTCGATGAGGGGAAATCCATGCGGTTATCGCTTGAGAAGGATCTATACTTGCATGCGGAGGAGGAACTGTTGATACCAAAAGATGAGTCTCTAGATGTGTTATACATTATTTTGTCACCATGACATTTGATTGTTTATATGGGTCTATCACCACCTATATCATGTTCCCTTAGAAGTCAAAAACCTTAATGTTTCTGAATCAAGTCTTGGAATTGGATAAAAGCTATGTAAAACCCTTAAAAGTCTACCTCCGCACTTTTTCTAGCCTTTTCCTGTAGGTCCGTGGATACTTGGTCTATAAACCGTGGCAACCCCCACACGTTTTGTCATTGAGTTTTTCTTATCCTTATTGAATAACATCAATACTTAGACTCCTTGATCACTAAGTTGGATTAGCTTTTCTTAATTATTATATGTTGCAGATGCTTTGATTTTCTTGTCTTGTCTTTGATTTTAGGTTCTACTTATTGAAGAAGCCACTTTGGAGTGACAAGATAAAAGACTACATCAAACATTTTGATTTCAAGGTAGGGGCATGTCCTCTCTACTTTCTTATAATAATTTTGAAATGAAATAAAGGTTTTCAACGGGATGTTTGTTTCTAGTTATTCGTTGAATACTAGGGAGATCGCTTTTATCTGCAAGAGGAATTAATCCACATAACAAAATGGTGACTCCACTGGGGAATCGAACTTAGTTTTTTTTATTTATTTTTAGTTTGAATTTTAGAGTTTTCTGATTTTGACTTATCTGAGATTGGGTTGGGTAGATAAATTTTAAGAATCCCTAAAAAAAAAAGCTAATTATTTATTTTTTTCTGGATTTTTCCTTGCCTCTGCAGTTTTTAGCAGAAAACAATGCAGCAACCTCCGCATTTTTTAGTTCAAAACAGTGCGGATCCACTCTGTTTTCCATTAGAAACTGTGGACCCCTGGAATAATTTTGAAAAAATTAAATGATTCTCTTTCTTAGAGGTAGATCACCTGATTCTTTGTGTTTGCCCCAGTCTACCTTAGCTATCAAATCTTGTGTGTGAATTTATTTTCAGCAACTTTTTCGTTTGTGTGATTTACCATCTTATTTTCATCTTATGAGTGAGAAATTTTCCCTACTTTATTGTTTCTCCATACAAGATACCTTCATTTACCTCAGCTTACTGGTATGATGATATTGTCTTTATGAGCCATTAAAATCATTGCAAACCTTACTTTTATGAAAATTGATTCCTTTTTCATTTGCAAATTTGGAAGAGCTTTTAGCTTACTAAAGCCTGATTATCACACCAAAGAATTTTTGGATGTTTTCATTTCTGCTGAGATAAGTATAAAATTTTCTTAGTCCGGTCACAAACTAGGAGAAAACGTCTTCAAACATTCTAGATAGACTTCAAAATTAAACTTTTCTTTGATTCAGAATTTTATGTTTTTAGAGTTTTCAGATATTGTTTTCTTTTGGAAATGGTTTGTTTATTGATTTGTAGTTCCTAATCTGATTGTTCAAGGAATTTCATTTCAAAGAGTAATTGATCATTTTTGCGAATTGAGTTCTTTACGAAAACATCTTCTTTTCAATAATTTTGTTTATGAATGAAAGAATTGGTGATTTGAAAATTGCTAAATCTCTCAATATTTCCCCTAAATAAGATTCATTAAAAAGAAAAGAGTTGCACTTCTCATTTAGATGCATTTAGCATATTTTTCGAGTCAGGTCATAAACATCATCGAAGTTTCAACTCCATACCTTTTGTCTTAAGCAACAGCCAAATTAAAAACAACACGCTAATAAAATCAATCTAGATATTTTACATTTTCTAGGGTTCATTCCACCAACATAGCTTAGGCTAGTGTTTTGGAACAGGTTGTAATTAACATTCCAAGACAGTTTAAACAAAAAAGTAGCATCTTGCGGTAGGAAAATCCAATTGTAGAATTTGTGCTCTCAGAAGCTCTTCTTAAAAGAGTCAAGCACGAGCTCATGTCGAAACCAGTGAGGTAATCGTACCTACCTCATTGGGAAAGATAGCAGATGTGCACATTATACAAACAGTAAACCTCGGATAGACCATTGTCGAGGAGCCTGGGGTCACTTGTTGGAAAACCATGGATTTACCATATCAAGGAGCCTTCAAGGGGATTGAGCTTGATACTCTTCCCTTGCGTGTATATCGGATCGTATACTATTCCCCCAGGTACATTTGTTCCCGTTGGTGATCTTAGTATCCATAATCTTCAAGATTTTTCCCAAGGTGACGGTGGAGGGAAGGTCCCACTGTACCTGGAACAAGTGTCGGCTAGACTCACTTGGACTTTCCAGAGGGTACTCTTCACATCGAGATGGCATAAATGGAGGGACTTGCACCGGACTGTTTCATTAAGCAGGTTGTCAAGGTAACTATTCCAATCGCCAGTTTTCCACATTAGAATTCTACGACATTGGATTTCATCACCAAATAGTGTTTTTAATGTGGAAACATACTGTTTTTGTGTGGATTTTTACCTAGATTTTGTAGGCATGTGTTCGATTTGATTCTTTCCTTAATGACTTTAGGTTTATTTTGTTGACATTTTTTTTCGTGTGTCAAGCTTTTAACCGTGGCTGAATTACTGAGACACTCCCATAGAATGAAGGGGAAACCCCCTGAGTATGCACCAAGTCAGTTAGAAAATCTTAAATCTAAGAGAGGCCAACCATCAGGGACTGGATCAACTGAAAAAAAAAAAAAGAAGGAAACATCAATAATAATACATCCCGATTACAAAGTAGATCAACCTCAAATAATAGAAAGTTATCCAAGAAAACTAGAAATTTCTGAATTAGTTGTGTTATTACTCAAAAAATTCAAAACATCATTTTGACAAGATTAATTATGTTCATGGGTCAAAATAGGGTTTTAGGAGTCATTTTAAGTTTGACCAAGGGAAGCATTAAATTTATCATAGTTTGATCCTACCCTAAGGTTTAAACAAACTCATTTTTAAAAGTCCTTCATGTCAAATCATTCATCATTTTAGGATTCATTTAATTTCCCAAATTTTTTATGCCAAAACTGCCTAATAAGCCAATAATCCCTACTTTCAAAGTGCATTCAATGTAAAAAAGGCAGAAAGCGCTACGAAACTGTTGAAAGTTTCGTAGCAAAATATGAAGCAAAACTTTATTTTCTGGTTTTGAGCAGTCAACTTCAAAGGAGTTTTCTGAGCAAATAGAAAGGTATTTTAAGACACTGAGAGAGGTTATTTTCCCAAATAACCTCTCTCACTTTTCTCACAGGTGTTATCAGTCGGGAGATAAAAGGCTTTATTTGAAGACATATTTTCAGAAAACAGAGTTTCCCTGTTTTACACATTATTTTCAAAGGCAGTTTCTGGACAGCGGGAGATGTGTTTCAAATACCAAGATAGGTTTTTATTCAAGAAATAATGGCCTACCAAAACCTCCTTCATTTTCTTAAACTACATCATGGATTAGGATATATAGGCTTTGTCCCAAGACCTATTTTTCAGGAAAAAAACAGGAGAAATCTGCAAGAAATGCCTCAAGGAAGCTAAAATGAAGTTGTTTTATGGTTTGTATGGTTTGTAGATGATGAAGACATGTTATATTTTGAGTTTTTGGGAAAACACAGTTTTCATTTGACAAATTTATGAAAAAATATGCATACTCAGCAGTTTCATAGCCCCTCCAGGCTTAAAAAGTGGAAAAGCACTATGAAACTGTTGTAGCTGCCTTTTTTGCTTATTTTGGTCAGTATTTAAGGTGTTAAAAGATGAGTTAAGAGCTTAAATTACTATGGAAGGTGTTTTGAAAGGTGATTAAAATGGTACAAGAGGAAGGAGTTAAGTTTTTGGAGAATAAAGGCTTGAAATGTCAGTGCTACAGAAAGCGCTATGAAACTATTGTGTTTTCGTAGCGCAACATATTACAGCTTTTTGGACAGTTTTCGAAGTGGTTTTGGACATTTGGATGCTCGATAAGAGTGATGGGACATGTTAAGATAATCTTCAACAACCAAGGACCACGAAATGAAGATTAAATGATGGTCAGAATGTTCAAAGAAGGAAAAATATCCTATGCCTAAAAAACAGGGTATGGTTTCCTGCTTTTGTGGAGGTCAACAAAGTGGTCATGAAGAACTTAATATCATCATCAAAATTCGACCATGTGATGATACACTTGTAAATAATGTAATTTCAAGTAGATAAGGTTGTTAAAGATAATAATGAAGAGTTTGAGTCCTAGTTGAAATAGGACTGTCAAGTAGGATAGGTGTCTGTTTGTCATAAATTTGATGTTTTATGGTTATGCAAAGTGTTAGTAGGAAAAAATTCGATGTATCTAGCCTAGAGGCAGATCATATGATGATGTAACAAGTCTATAAAAGACCATTGGGTTGAATTAGCAAGGGGTTGGAAGATTTTTGGCAAAATAGTAGCTTATTGGAATGGACTGTTTCAGCTAATACAGAGATCTGTTACTTGAACAACTTGAGATTCTGAAGGAGTTTTTAGTGCTTTCCTATTTTATTTGTACCTTTTATGTATCTCACTTGTAGTGGTTTTCACTTATATTACTCAGAATTCATCTTTGAGATGCTCTGACTTCCTTTATATGTGAATTGACTGTGCATACTCATGTTTTATTTGTGTGTGTCCTACTTCTAGAAACTCTGAACAGCCTCAACTTCCATGTCAAGCAACTCACTGAATCACTGAAATTTTTGACTCCATAAGCCAATGCCTACATACTGATATTATTTTCAATCTACACTCATCAGGTTGGAGATGTTATCTCAGAAGACTATTTGATTGTAAAGCTATTTTATTTTTTGCTATATACAGTAACAACACAACTTTTCTTCACCTGAGATTCTTATTATATTTCAATGAGTTTTTGTCCTATCTTTTGAAAGGTTTTCTTCAATGTCTTAATTCTTATTACTCAGAACTCATGATTGTTCTTGCTCTGACTTCCTTTAAGTATTAAGCATTGATTTATCTCTCTTAATAGTTTTCTTCCAATGTCTTGATGTCTCATTACTCAGAATTCATGTATCATATGCTCTGACTTCCTTTGAACCTCAAGCTATTGAAAACCTCTTGTATGTCTTGCTCTTTCATTGAAATATTTACAAGCCTCAGCTTCCACAAGGAAATCCTTGTTATTGAGATCCCTTTCATTGACTCCATAGCCCAATGGTATTAAGCTCTGATCTTTTCAACCTACATTCATCATAACCTGTTTATTTTCTAAATAGAGTTAGCCATCTATATCTTTATTCCATATCATTAACCCTTGCGAGAGCCCTCTTAGATTGACGAGGCTAAGCCTCAGTCACAAGATTGGTTTGAAATAGTTACACTAAATTTTTTTGATCAAAAGCCAATCAGGTACAATTTTGGTGATAACAAGTTGAAATTGCTTCCACAACTAGTGAATTATCAGCTACTGAACCTGAAATTTATGAACCTAAAACTGAACTTATTACATTTCAGCCTACTTTGGAGTTCATAACCCCAACCCCGAGTCATCCTCATTCACCTCGAGTCAAGATTCACATCACTAAGAACCTTCCTCCTAGCCTCATTAGTATCAAAGATATTATTGACACAGAAGAAGAGGTTATACTTCCTTCACGTCAAGAATCTTTAGATATAAGGCAGAGTGAATCGATTTACTATTACAGCCTTTTCAAACAAGATCCTTGGTATTCTCAGTTAACCTGCTTTCTACACAATACTGGTCTTAATTATTTGCCACCCCCGTATTCCTTTTTACGCCATACCCAGAGGTAATTACAGACCTTAATTAAACATGTCTGGTGATTCATCCATGTTTTCTGCATCGCCATAATTTTTTTTGTATGGTGGTCCATCTGTTCCTTCAGGATACCAGTCGCTTTCTGGTACTTTCTCAAGAGCATCTCTCTCTCCCGAAAAACTTGTACAATCACCTGGTCCCAATGAATCTCATACCGAAACTTTGAACACATAACATGTATACATGATGTCTGGAAACATTCCTAACCCTGACACTCAAAGTAGTAATTTACTGCTTGGGGAGAAACCTCAAGGTAGTAATTTACCGCCTGGGGGGAAACCTAAAGGACAGTAAATACCTCAAGGGAAGTACATACCTCAAGAACAATATAAACCTCAAGGGTAGTACTCAATTCAGGGTCCACAACCTCTCCAAGGATAGCAGCCTCCTTTAGGGCCGCATTTTTATCAAGAACAACAATTTTTTCAAGGAGGTCAACCTTTTAGCGAAAATTATCTAGTAAATTATCAAACTTACATTCTGAATTATCAACCTGTTTATGGTCCATCTTACGCATCACAACCTTCAATGGTAACTTCTTATCCTGGAGAAAATATAGTGTGTAATATGTCGTTGAATCGTTAGAATTTGCAACCTATTGTGCAAGTAGCTTATAATTAGCATGGTCAACCAATTTCTTACACTCAAATCCAGCAACCTGTCCAACCTATGCTTCAAATTATACCTCAGGTATCTGCATCCAGTAGTATTCAGCAACCTGGTCCACCTCAAACTGTTGCATCAAATTATGTTCAACAACCTAGTACATCTATCCCTAGAGTTTCTGCATTCCCTATTTCTACAACCCCTCAAGTAACAATGGCACATGTATCACAACTGATCCCTCAAGTCACTGCTCATCAACCTGGATCTACGGTTCAGACTACTGTTCAAACATCTCCAGGGCAACCTGGTACAAGTACAATTGTAACAAGCCAACCTTATACAAATGAGTTTTTTTATCAACCATATCAAGGGCAGTATCAATATAGACCTGTAGGACAAAATCTAGTATACCAGCATAAACCGTACCATGGTTACACATATCAGATACCAGCTCAACCTCAATACGGTACAACTAATCCTGGTTATCCCGAAGGCATTCCAATCCCAACTGCACAGGCTATTCCAGGTTACCCTGGATATCCTCGTCCTAGTACTGGTATAGTCCCTCAAGGTTATCAGTTTTCTCAACAGGATCCTAACCGTCATTTACCATTCATTGCAACTTTGGATTTATCAGATTTTTCGTGCCTCACGAATGATCCAATTTATTATCTTCCATTCTGGCCGCCAATGCCAAATAAGTTGCCCAGTCAAGAGAATACCCCTCAAACCATGTCATGACTTACCACCTCTGGTGCGCATCCAACTCTTTAATCGATGATCCCATTAGATTAAGACTATTTCAAAGAACACTGATAGATTTAGCTGTAAAATGGTATATTGAACTACCACATAGATCATTCAACAATTTCAACGTGTTAGCAATAGCTATTTTAACACACTTTCAGTTGCCAGTTCGTTACGAAAATTGCACGGAACTCTTAACTTCATTAAAATAATCTACGTCTACATACATTTTATATCACATGCATGAAGGGAGATGTAGACGATATTTAGTGAAAGTTTTCATTCTGGATCAGATCTTGGTGGAATGGTTTATCAAATCATTACTTCCAAAGATCATTGAAGATGTGGCTAAGGGAGGTGTTGTAACAGAAGAATATTTCATAGCTCAAGAAAAGTACTTAGACCTTGTATATACACAATCTGGTACTTTATACGAAACAAAACCTGACTTACCGCGTCCAGGTCAAATAACTACAACTCCTTCTGGTTCTCATGCTACAGACGGTGTAATTGGTTCAGTTAGCACCAACAAGAGTAAGAAGAAGTCATCCAAAATTACTTCTCCCATTATAACTTTACCAGATTCACCGAAAGGATATTATTCCCTTGAAACTTCTGCCGACATCCATTTTGTAAACTCATCTATAGCTAAATCTAAAACTGGTAATAAGAAGAAAGGAAGGAATAAAAACAAACAAACTACATCTCCCAAAGAGAAAACTGAAAATAATGAACCATCCGTGATGAAAAACAGAAACCTCGTTATCATTGTCTTATCTGTGACGAGGATCACTATAACAAAGAGTTCCCACATCAGTCCGAGGTCTCCATGTTTATCAAAGGTTCACCCGCACCCCTTGTCTTGAAGTATCCTTTTCCTAACCAAGATAGTAAAATGATAGGATCTTCTTCACATTCATCGGCAGATATTTTAATGATGTCTCAAGTTATGGTTACGACAAGATCTCAAGATTATGGAACTAAAAATCTTGTAACTGGTAAAGAGATAGAAAATCATAGTCAAACACCATCTATATCTCCTTCAGTTTCTGAACCACTTCAAATAAAGAAACCTAATCCCGATCTAGTGATTAAAGCACCTACTAAAGGTGTACTTCAAAATTCAGCTTTCAATCCACATGTGAGAGTTTCTCATAATTACAACATTGTTGAAGATTTGGCGATATCCCCTTCAGCAATGTCGGCCTTAGAAGTGCTACAATCATGTCCAACACAAAGAAAATTACTATTATCAGCTATTGGAGCTATCGATCCTCGGGATTCTAACCTCACGGTCTTTGATCTCGAAAATTTTACACCTAAACTCCCTCATCATATGGCTTTTCAGATACTAGTATTAGTTAAATCCATACGAGTTTTTTATACTATAATTGATGAGGGAGCATCCACGTGTATAATGTCGTTAAAATTTTGGAAAACTCTTGGTTCTCCAACACTCAACCAATCCTCGAAAATCCTTAAAGCCTTTGATGGAAGAGGATTTCATCCTTATGGAATACTCCAAGATCTCCCTATAGAAGTAGAAGGAAAAACCATTAATATAGATGTGGAATTTGTTGATTACCCTCTTGATTACAACCTTGTTTTGAGTCATAGTTGGTCTTATTCCATGACTGTTGTCGTTTCATCCATCTTTCGACTAATCATGTTTCCTCATAAAGGAAAGATTGTGAAAATCGATCAGTTGTCATATTATTCGTCAGACCCTGCTTCTACAAACTGTATCCAACATGTTGGAAAAACGACTATCCCATACGAAGATGTTGGTGTAGGATTAGTAAAGGATTCCACTCTCATGAGAATTTTTTCTATACCTCCACCCAACGCACCGCATACCATTGCAAACATCAATATGATCTCATCAAGAACTATACCATTCTATGACACTTGGGTTTTTCTTTCAGAATCAGAACTAGACTCTTTCAATGGCGAGATGCCTTTGAGTCCTTTTGAAATAGCATATGTAGCAGTGCAGTCGTATTCTGACACACTTTCAACTACTCCTCATCAAATGAATGTGATCACCGAATAATCCTCTTCTCTATCAAGCTCAGCCTTGACATCATTTTCCGATCCCTTTCAACATGTATTTCATACTGATAAAAGTATTCTAGAAATTTTTTCATTAGATGAATTACCCTGGGATGATCTACATCATAGATCTTTGTTTTTACCTGATCTTGATAAGTCTGAAAAATATTTTTTGTCTATTTTTACAATTGATTATGTCAAGGAACCATAGAATATCATTTCTATTACACATTCGAATTCTGAGACTAATTTGGGAAATATTTCTACAACAGTTCCTATTGGCATATCAGTTAAACCTGGAATTATTGAAAACATTCATATAGGTGCTTCTTGTACGATTGAAGAGATTAACACATACAAAGCCCTATTTCAATAATTTCGAGACATTTTTGCCTAGTCTTATGAAGAGATGCTAGGAATTGATCCTAAGATTTTCATTCATGAAATTAAGACATACTCGGATACTAAGCCTGTTAGACAAAGATTATGTCCAATACATCCTTGAAAAGCTGCTGCTATCAAAGCTGAAGTTGAAAAGTTATTACAAGCAAGATTTATTTATCCAATTCCATTGACAAATTGGGTATCTAATATAGTTCTCGTCACAAAAAAACAAGGGACTATACGAGTATGCGTAGATTATAGGGACATTAATAAAGCATGTCCAAAAGAAAATTATCCTACCTCCTATATCGACCAAATTATCGATGATTGTGCCGGAAATGAAATTTTCTCATTTATGGATGGATTTTCTGGTTATAATCAAATCAACATACTCCCTGCCGATCAACCAAAAACAACTTTTATATGTCCTTGGGGAACATTTTCTTATTGCAAATTACCTTTTGGATTAAAAAATGCCAGTGCAACTTTTCAAAGGGCTATGTCTTATGCTTTTCATGATATCAAACATATTGTACAGCCTTATCTGGATGGTTTACCTATTCACTCCTTACGTAGAGATGACCATCCTACACACTTATGAGCCATATTCATGAGATTTAAGCACTACAAGATTCGTTTGAACCCGCAAAAATGTGTTTTTTGTGTGCAATCAGGACGATTACTTGGATTCATCATTTCGAAAGATGGCATTCGTGTCGATCTTTTGAAGGTTGAGGCCATTATAAACTTACCTTCTCCTTCCACACTTCGCCATCTCTAAATTTTGCAAGGGAAAGCAAATTTTTTACATAGGTTTATCCCAAACTATGCTAAGTTAACAAAAGGTTTTACCCGGTTGTTGAAACAAAGTGTTCCTTTTATTTGGGATAAGATTGCTAATAAATATTTTGATGCATTAAAACACACGTTGACCCATGCATCGTTATTGCATCCACCCAATTATCTCCAGGACTAATTTTTATACTTAGCTGCCTCTGATTCCACCATTGGAATGGTTTTGGTTCAGGAGGATGAATCTCACAATGAACATGTGATTTATTATCTAAGTCGGAATCTCAATCTAATGGAAATCAAATATTCGCATGTGGAGAAATTGGGCTTGGCAGCAGTGCAAGCTGTCCAACGATTCCGTCACTACATATTGTTACATAAAACAACTGTGATATCTAATTGCAACCCAATGATGTATATTTTGAAAAAAAAATTACTCGGGGGAAAATAATCTAAATGGATTGTCATCCTACAATAGTTTGATTTGGAATTCAAAAAATCTAAATCAAAGAAATCACTAATCTTTGCAGAGCTTATGTGTGACTTTCCCAATACTGAGACAGAAACTGTGGTAGAGAATCCCATTGCAGATTAATCTTTGTTTCTTATCAGTACATTATATCCATGGTATGGATATATCATCATATATCTTCAAACCCAAACCTTCCACCCAAAGCTTTCACGTTCAAATCGACAAAGGATCCGATATCAATCCCAAGAATACAATATTGTTGGAGACACTCTTTATCGTCATGGTGCGGATTCTGTTTTTCGACATTGTATAACTCACGAAGAGGTTGAAAGAGTTTTTAATTATTTCCACTCTGGAGTGTGTGGTGGTCATATGTCTGGATTTTCCACGGCCCAAAATATATTGCGCGCTAGCTATTTTTGGTCGTCATTATTCAAAGATTGTATTATTGCGGTCTGAAAATGCCACAACTGCCAAATTTTTTATCAAAAGATGCATGCGCCTCCAGCCCCTCTTCACCCAATCATTGTTGTCGGTCCTTTTGCGAAATGGGGCATTGATTTCATTACATGTAACCCTCACTCGAACGAGGGGCATGGGTATATTATTCTCGTTGTAGATTACTTTACCAAATGGGTTAAGGCGATGCTTACATTCGCAGCAGATGGAAAAACTGCAGCTACTTTCGTATTCAATCATGTGATTTCTCATGTCGGTGTGCTTCAAGCTATTATCACAGACCATGGGAGTCATTTTCAAAATATTATGATGACCTAAATTTCCGATCAGCTTGGCCTACTCCATGATAATTCTACTCCATATTACCCGCAGGCTAATGATCAAGTGGAAGTTGTCAACAAGGTTTTAACCACTGTGATTAAACGAATTATCAGAACTCCCAAATCGAATTGGCATACCATGCTTTTTTACGCACTATGGGCATATCGAACCTCAGCAAAAACTGATACCAATTTTCACTCCTTTTCAACTTGTATATGGTTTAGAAGTTGTGTTACCCATTGAATGTGAAATATCGTCGCTCAAATTAGCCATTGAGTTGTTACCAGTTACCTCTGAAGAGGAAAAACGCTTTCTGTACTTAGCACAATTAGATGAGACTCGGGGCACCGCTGCATTGGCTATCGAAGCTCATAAAAAACATGTGAAAGCTCAGTATGATCAAAGTGTTAACCCTCATGTTTTTTTCAGAAGGTGACGTAGTCTTAGTATACGATCAAGCTAACAATAAGCTAGGTGCTGGAAAATTTGAACCGATGTGGCATGGTCCCTACATTGTCAAGCGTGTGATTGCAAAAGGAGCCCATGAATTAACTAATTATGATAAGGTCTCTTTAGATAAGCCCAGAAATGGCCTTTATCTTAAGAGATATTATGTTTGACTTTCGTGTGAAGATCTCTCTTGTAAATAGTTACTTTTTAGAATAGTGTGCCTTCGATTAGAAAAGTGTGCCTAGATTAGTTTTATTGTTACTACTATCGCTGCTTATCTTGATTACTCTTGATATTGCAGATGTCGACACCCCTTCAAACGTGAATTGGTTTTGCTGATGGTGCCTGTCACAGTACACGGAATATCTCTTTTGCAGCTTGGTTTATCTATTCACCCACCAACGAGTTAGTTTCTATTCATGGGATATGCCTTGGTCAAACAATGAACAATATTGTAGAATATAGCGCAGTCATTGAGTTATTATCTGATGCCATTTTATTTGGTATTCGACGTTTGATCATTAGGTTGGATTCGAAACTCATTGTATTACATTTAAACAGGGTATATGCAATTAGAAATCCAATGTTATTGAGATTATTTTTGAAGGTTCGTCTCTTAGAATGACAATTTGATTATATCAAATATCAACATATTTCAAGAAATTTAAACACATTGGCTAGTTCATTATCTAATCATGTTCTAAATAGACATATGCAACATTAACAAATTAAACCAAAAAAACATTCGATCCATGTTGAACAAGATACTCAGAGAAAGTAGTAATATCTTTAGCATAGATAGGTTTGTTTTCAAAAAATATTACATTGTCTATGATCATAGGTTCAAACACCTTATGATATAATAGATACTGATACAAAAAACTAAAAATGTCGATCCAAAATGATCATCCACTATCCGTGATGATGATCATGGTAATAGACTATGCCATGCACCACCTTGCGCAGAAATCTCCTAAATGGTCCTGGAACACCTGTCACATGTCTCTGAAGCCTAAGAGGAATATCATTTGTTCATGTCTCAGGAATTTCTATGGTCAACCTCTGAAGGTTGCGCTCCATATCTGCTAAGATCTCTGCTACCTAGTCCTGTGGAGGTGCTACAGGTTGCGCTTGTCGCCTATCAAAGCGGCAAAGTGTTATTGGTCGTTGTGGACCGACACTTGCATTTAAATATTTTTTTTGGTATTGGACGATAAAAAACAAATAAAAATTAGATTAGAAACATCAAAACAATTTGCTTACCTATCTCGTCCCATTGTGCCCCTGGAGGCAAAGATGTTTCAGGATCACCTCTGTAATCCATTCCTGCATAAGGGAAGTCTTCAATGGTGAAGAATTGGTTTCTAAGCCACATAAAGTATGTCGGAGTAAACCGAACCACTGAACTACCATCACCACCATGGCGAGCCATTAATGCCACCCACCATACCATCTGAGGTTCCCGAGGTTCCCCACGATCTACTGGAATCAACTAAGGAGCGAGAAGAGGGATTATCTATAAAGAAAATGAAATGAGAATGGCGCCATACCCGAAGTTTTTCAACTTTGCGTTCTTTTCTCTAGTTCATTGGCCTTTCATGTTTGCCAATACTCCTTCGCACCAGTTAAATATGGTCCCTCTGAAACACTCTACTACGGTCTTCATTTGTGACTTAGTGGCCACATGCGGAGCTGCACTCCCACACAATCTAGTTACAGTAAATGATATCGCTTTGAGATCCAATCGCAAGATAGTTTTAATATCTATGCAACTATCCTTTAAGTCTGCCTCATCACTGCAATATTGTTCTTTGTAGTTGGTGACAGGAAGACCTCCCTGTCTAGCCCCAAATAAGGATATGCTTCCTCCTCTCTGGGACAATCCGGTAAGGAAATAAATGTCCTCTAGCTCAATTTCAAGCTGGTGGTCCCTAATTATGAAGCATTGGTCTTGAACTTCCCATGCATTTACGAGCCATGTCATCAAATCTACTTGTGCTTTCATTCCTTGGATAGCCCAGAATTTATATAAACCACAATTCTGCAGTGCACGTATTATTGCAGTATCTTCCATGGCTTCATTGTCTATGAGCTCATGTTCACGTTCTCGCCACTCCAACATGGTGTAACAACCTACAAATCAACACATTTGAAAGTTAAAAACCATTTGGATGCAAAACTTGAACCATTTTTAAGATAAATTTGAATTTTAAAACGTTCATGGCGCCCCCGCAGATTTTGTGAGCAGACGGTGTGGACGTCCGCACGCACTCCACACAAAAAATATGGCAGCTCGATAGTTTTTCTTTAAAAAAACTATCAAGGTCCGCAGTTATCATGTGAATGACCTGCGGACCCCCAAGAGCGCATTTTTAAACACAAAATCCTCCTAAAAAATTAAATTAAGACTCAAAAACAAAAATGGAATGGATAGAAATGAAGATTAAGATGATGTGGATTACCTGGTTCTGACGATTCAAGGAATGGACGGTCAGTTCTCCCGATATTTGCTCCGAAAAATTTTAGCCAAAAGCTCTCAATACACTGCTCTGAACACAAAAGGTGAAAATGATTTTGTTTTAACTCCTTTTTATGGTTTTTAAATGAATAAAATATTATATTTTATTTATTTTCCACTTTAAAAGGTCATTTTTAAATTTTTTTACTTCTTCGAAACAGTTATGTGTAATATTTTGAGTTTTTGTGCAGGATACAAGATTTTTTTTTTTTGGTGAAAAGAATTATTTGACACTGAGTATAATTTTATCACTTTTTCGAGCTCTGTAAAATTACGAAAAAAGTGAAAACCCTGGAGTTCTCTTTTAAGCCCTTTTCAGACTCTCTAAATATGAAAAGATCGTTGAGTACTTGACTATTCAAACTCGTTAAAGTAAATGAACAATCGTCCTTTTAGTGTAAGTTTACCCCTTTTCCAGACTGAAATGAACTAATTAAGAAAAAGGTATATGTTGACTAATCATAGTCAATAGAGTTCTCTCCTACATTATTTTATCCTTTTTCGGGCCTGAGAGACTAAATTTATGAAAAAGAACAACCATGGAGTTTACTTATGTTTTTCTTCTGACTCCCTAAAACTAAAAAACACCAAGTTTCTCCTATACGAGACTCGTTAAAATTTAACAGTAAAGGACCTTTCAATTACAAACAGAACCGAACCACTCCTTCTTAGGGATCGATTTTAATACTAAGATGGAATCATCTGAAGGATGAGCTTACACAAACAAGAAAATTTTATCCTCCTCAAGCTTGTCAAAAATAAAGAGGTACTTGTCAGTAATGGTGGGGGGAAAAGAGAGAAAAAGAATCCAGTTGTCACCCTTGTTTAGAAATCAGCATGCCACTCTTGAACGCGACACTTTGTCACACTTGTACCTGGGTTGGGAAATCCTTTGTCTAAAATTTAATCAAACCACATTGAAATTCTTCAGCCGGTTTATGGGTATTAGCTTTAGGTCAAATATTGCAAAGCCATCGCAGTGTTGTTATGTGTTCAAGAGAAAGTTCAAATAAACCATTCATTGCAAACATTTGTCTCCATTCACGTTGACCATCCCTGAGTCAGTCCTTGCAAATATTTCTTCAAAACTTGATCTAATGGTTTCATTTCGTGGGCTTTCCTAAGACGGGTCACTTTCTATTGACGTCAACTCATTATCTAGAAATTTGATATAGAATCCTATCAGTACCTTGGGATCTGCCTGCCCTAATGGCAGGTTTCTCACCTTTGACAATAGGTTGCATCATTAACCTTTGATCAAATGATTCTATGAGTGTTCGACTGCAAATCATTCATTCACACTACATGGATTGTACTGGAGTACTTTGAGAGCCATTGTCATTATTGGTGGTTTCTCTCAAACTTGTTAACAATTCACATCATTGACTGGTATTCAAGGGGTTTCTACCATGTTTGACTTCGACACAATCAATCCCATGGATAGATTCTTACTAGTTCAGGAAGCGGAAATCAATACCCTGGATCTAGTTTCCACCATCCAGGCTACGAGGAGTTTTATTATTCATGGTACAGTAGACTACTCATGACTAATGGTTGCACCCATACTATGTCTACTTTTGATGTAATATTGAAATCATATATGTACTAGAACATTTAGTCAGTCTTTGATTTGAGTATGGGAATGCCTACTTCAGCGATGATATATGTTTGCATTGAATGTTTTTATAGGTTTTCGACCGGTGTCTCCAATCCAATCCTTGGAATGATAAAGCACTTCACTCTTCAAAATAACCTCAGACTTCACACTTTAGGGGGAAATCTGTTACACATTATTTTATCACCATGACATTTGATTGTTCATATGGGTCTATCACCACCTATATCATGTTCCCTTAAAAGTAAAAAACCTTAATGTTCCTGAATCAAGTCTTGGAATTGGAGAAAAGCTATGTAAAACCCTTAAAAGTCTACCTCCGCACTTTTTCTAGCATTTTCCTGCGGGTCCACGGATACTTGGTCTATAAACCACGGCAACCCCTGCCTGTTTTACTATTATTACCTACAGACCCCAGTAAAAATTTGAATAAAAGAAAAAGTAAATTCTAAAAGCCTAGCTGGTCGAATATTCTCCCAACTGGAAGCTTCTAAAGTCGCGATCAGTTCGAGCTTTATCCCTCCAATCATGGAGCTTATCCCTTGGCCCATGGAGCTCAAATCCCTTCATAAGAGGAATCCATCCCCCTCTTCATGGAACTGAAACTACCTCCATTTCCCTATAAATTGAGCTCAATTTTCAGTCTCAAGGGTAGTTGGTAGATGGTAGATGTTGAGATTCTAAAGGTAGTTGCCAAAGAGAATTCCCAAGAGTGCATACTTTTCGCACTAATAAGTTGTTGTTGCCATGAGAATGATTACACCCTTGTGTCCATAACTCCATGCTGGTATTCAGAGAGGAAGGCTTGTCAAACTGAAGGAGAAACGATTGTTCAGGACCCCGAGAGAAATCTATATGACATCAAGGCATCAGGTTGCAAGATTACTCTTTTTATTCAAGATAATACATATGGATTTCTTTTTCTCATTGATTTTTTCTTATGCTTATTGAATAACATCAATACTTAGACTCCTTGATCACTAAGTTGGATTAGCTTTTCTTAATTATTATATGTTGCAGATGCTTTGATTCTCTTGTCTTGTCTTTGATTGCAGGTTCTACTTATTGAAGAAGCCACTTTGGAGCAACAAGATAAAAGGCTACATCGAATGTTTGGATTTTAAGGTAGGGGCATGTCCTCTTTACTTTCTTATAATAATTTTGAAATACAATTAGTCTAGAGAAAAAAAATTTCAAATGGATGTTTGTTTCTATCTATTCATTGAATACTAGGGAGATTGCTCTTGTCCGCAAGAGGGATTAATCCGCATAACAAGATGTGGATCAGCCACAGGAGGAGGTTCATGGAGTGGAGGAGTCCACTCACACAAAGCCAAACATCAGAACTAGCAGAAGGCATACCACAGAAGCTGATAGGCTGAGACTTGATGCTGCGCAGAATGTCGGAGCCCCTACTTCATACTGCAGACAAACCTAACCGATTTACTAGATACATGGCTCTCATGAGAAAATGTATTATGACTAAACCGTCTTCCTTTTATAAAGCAGTACAGGAGCCCACATGGGTAGATGCAATGGTGTAGGAGTATGACTCCATTGTCAAAAACAGTGCTTGGGAAATTGTTCCAAGGTCAGTTGATAAATCAATGGTACATTCAAGATGGATCTACAAGGTAAAGCAAGTTGTTGATGGGAGTGTTGAGAAATAAAAGGCTAGATTTTTGGCCTAGGGCTTCTCACAGATCTAGGGGCTTGATTATGAAGAAACCTTTGCACCTGTCACAATGTATTCTTCCATAAGGACCATCCTTTCTCTCTTAGCGCAGATGGGCTGGCGCACTCATCATATGGATGAGAAGATTGTGTTTCTCAATGGGATCATTGAGGAATAGGTGTACATAGAGAAACCTGAAGGATTTGAGATCTTCAGTAGTGGTTTGCATGTGTGTCGACACAAAAGAGAGATGTATGGGTTGAAGCAAGCACCCCGTGCTTGGTACACTCGGATAGACAACTATTTCACCGAACTGGGCTTCACCAAAAGTGAGGCGGATGCAAACCTATACCAAATTGTGGTGGAGGGTAATCTTTTAATCATTGTTCTTTACATTAGGGTAATTTTGAGGTCTAAAATGGGCCTCCTAATTAAATTCTAAAACAATAGTGGAAATAATAAAATAAGATTTGATTACATCATCAAATTTTAGAGGGAAAAAAAAAACTACTTTTTCAACTCGTATTTTCGACTTATCTCCCAAAGTTCTTACTCAAATTTTGAGCGGGAGTACTTGTTGGATGAAAAAATTAATTCCTCGTCCAAGGAATACCCATGTTGCATACTTTCGATGGATCCTGCTATACGAAAAATGAGAAATACATGAAAAACATGATTGCAATGACATTTTTCAGGTATTTCTCATTTTGAGCATAGCAGGGTCCATCAAAAGTATGCAACATGGGTAATCCTTGGATGAGGAATTAAATTTTTCATCCAACGAGTACTTCCAGTTGAAATTTGAGTAAAAAATTTGGGAGATAAGTTGAAAATACGAGTTGAAAAAGTAGTTTTATTATTTTATTATTTTTTAATCTTTTTACCCTTTTACTTAAAAATTGGTGAATCATCCCCCATGGTTGACATCATCATCTTGAATCCTATTGGCTCTTATAAATATTATTTTTGTTGTACATTTTTCTTAGGAGGCCCATTTTAGACCTCAAAATTCCCCTAATGTGTTGATGATTTATTATTGATTGGTGATGAGCAACTGATACACTCATGCAAGGAGGACCTTGCAAAGGAGTTCGAGATAAAGGATATGGGCCTCCTTCATTATTTCCTTGGATTGGAAATATGGCAGCGAGATTGTGGATTTTTTGTGTCTCAAGGCAAGTATGCAAGGGAGATACTAGGAAAGTTTCACATGGAGGTCTGCAAACCCATGGATACTCCCCTTCTAGGAAACAGGAGGAAAGAGGATGCTACATCAGGAAAGGTAGTGGATGTTATTGTTTATCGAAAGTTAGTGGGTTCGCTAATGTATCTAGTGAACACGAGACCAGACATTTGCTATGCGAATAACCAGCTAATTCAAGCGATGGTTAAGCCTACCAAGCTCTTTTAGAAGGCGGGCAAGCATGTCCTGAGATACTTGAGGGGAACATCTGAGTATGGCTTATGGTACAGACAGACGGATGAGGTGAAGTTGCATGGCTTCACGAATGCAGATAGGGCAGGCAGCCCAACTGACAGAAGGAGCACATCAAGGAGGATATTTAGTATTAGATCTACAGTTTTTTCTTGGTACAGTAAGAAGTAGAGATCCGTGGCACTCAGTTCAGCGGAAGCAAAATACATGGCAGCAATTCAAGCTGCATGTGAGGCTATCTGGATGAGAAAGATCTTGGTTGGTTTGTTTGGTTATCATCTAGATCCGATGGTGTTTCATTGTGATCATATTTGCATTAAACTCTCGATTAATCATGTGTTTCATGATAGATCTATGCATATAGATATCTGGTATCATCGTATCAGAGATTATGTGCAACGGAAGATCATGTTGCTTTAGTACACTCCTACGGAAGATCATGTTGCTTCAGTACATTCCTACGGAAGATCAGGATGTAGATATTCTGACGAAGGCACTCACCAGGAGAAAATTAGAATACCATAGATACATGATTGGGGTGAAGGATAATCCCTTTCTTGTTGAGAGGGAGAGTTGAGATTCAACAAGAAGATCCTAGTGAAAATTAAGCACCTACACTAGGATGGAGCCAGAGGCTATTTTTAGGTGGAGGTCTATTTATAGATGCATGAGAAAATTTTATTTATAGATGATGTCTATTTATATATGCATGAGAAAATTCTATTTATAAATGAAGTCTATTTATAGATGTATGTGCAAGTTCTATTTATAGATTGCATGTCTATTTATAGATGCATGTCGGCTATTATTATTCCTTAACAATAGTTGGACAATAAACAATAATCTATTCTCAATGAGCACTTGGAAATAGTTAACTAAAGTGGAAAATCAGTTAGCTATAGGAAATTCAAGTTCATAGGTTGGTTGGTGGGACATGCAAGTGGACTTAGTTGTAACTGAGTGATTCAAATTTGTAACAGAGTTGGAAGTGTAGTTATGAGAGTTGTAAAGTAGTTTAACTCGGTTAAGTGAGTTAAACTCAGTTTTGCTAGTTGTAACCGAAGATACACTAGTGAGAGATCATTGAATTAATTATTAATTAATTCATAATCAGTGGTCTCACATGCAACTGAAGATTTACTACTGTTAACTACATGCAGGTCAGATCCAGTGGAGACCCAGTTGAGATGTAAGTCAAAGGTGACAGTTTGACTATCAGTTGTGACATTAGTGGGTGCAAAAAAATGCAACCACACACACATTGGATGTGCCCATGAGGATTGTGTAGTCAAGGCAAGCAAGATTCCATTCATTCAGGGATTGATATCAGCTGGGATTGCGCAGTGGAGGCAAGCTGTCCGGAGGTAGTAAATTGGCACATGAATTTGCCAATTTTTGTATGGCAGTGTGAGATGATTGTATATTGTACTGAGAGCTCTTGGATTAGAGTTTTGTATGATATTGTTTCATGATCCATGATATATACATAATATATAATAGTGGGGTTTATAGCTTTATGCTTTCCAGGTAAAAACATTTGTGTTATGTGTGATTGATCTTTATTCATGATATTGCAATTGGCGATTGTGTTTTAACTTCCACAAAGATTTTTGTAGAAGCGATTCTATATTTAACAGTGGCATATATTTTTTAGATCAGGAGAATCCAGGCAATACATAATTTGTATTAAAATTTCTACTCAACATACTTATGGCACCCAATCCAATCATTATGGAATCTTCTCCTAATTGAAATATTCTCGACACCCATGTCAACTCCAATACACGGCTTCCACAGGTTGCTATATAACTGATCCAAAATTGGTCATTAACTTGACCCAATACAACTCCAAGTGTTGTTGTCCCTCATTTTTCTAATGTTACACGTTGCACCAGTGGATAGGGCACACCACATTCAACCTTAACCTTCACACAACTCAGCAATATAGCCTCCAATTGGCTGCGGTCCACCTTAGGGAGACTCCTCCTGCCTTATAGGGTTGTTATCCACCCTGAACATAGCTCCTATAGGCTCCACTTGGTGGCCATCACCTACGGCCTAGCCCAGCAGTGGACTACAGTTGTTGTCCTCCATAAACCAGTCTGCAATCTACCCTTAAATAACATCAATCCTCTCATCCTTGTTGTGGCCTTCTTGCCCTGCAATCTGAACCCAGGAATAACACTAAAACAAGCCCAAACAACCCTCAAAAATTCCACGTTATCACTTACAACACTGCGTCTTAATCACAAAAGATACCCATGCTATTTTCAGGCTCCTCCACATTGCCTTGTACTCCCTTGCTGCAACTTCTTCTCCACGAAAATTTTAGAGGTATCTCTTGAGTGTATTGCTCACAAATAGATACTAAAATGACACCAAATCGTATTCTATTTATATACATGAAGCCTCCACGAATTTACTTGAAGAGACACATCTATTGGCACCCTTTTACACCAAGCCTACATGACTTGGTAACCAATAATTACCTTGTCAACTTCAAAAATTTGTTTCTCTCTAACGACAACTCAAATTCAGATGATTCTCGATGCATTGGAATCGTATCGCCGAGCACTATCATTAGTAATAAGAACATATATCACTCCAATTCTCATTATAAGGAAACAAGTAGACAGAAATAAGTTTTCTATAAATCTCAGAAACATAAAACAATTAATACATAGATAATAGTACTCGTTGCATCATAACTTTAGATATGAAAAAGATAGCTTCTGGGTTTAGATTTCCAATTAGATAACTTCTATTCCACAATAGTGCAAGTTCAAAAAGAAGCCTTCTCAAAATTTTGGACCCCTTTCTAAATGCATGAATGGGGTTTAAATACTAATTAATATTACAAAAATATAAAACTTGTGAAACAAGTCTCTAAAACTATATAACTAAAAACTAAGAAAATAAATTGCATTGGTTGGAACAGTTTCACGACTGTTTCCTAGATTCATTCTCTAATTAATCCTTGAGCTGGCATGATTTCACCATATGATCAAGATGGGGGGGGGATGAATTGGTTGCAATCTCATCTGCCCCGTGAATATTGCATCCTTTAATGCTAGAAGAATTCGATCTGCTGCATTGGAGAGAGATCTCAAAATTAGCCATTGACTATGTGGTTTGTGGTTTAATCAAAAAATAACAGTAGCTTTTCATATTTGGTTTGGTCAGGCTCTGAATTTCAAGAGCTTTTCTCCTTCATGTTTCTTGCCAAGATTGCCTTAGGAATTTTATATCTGGTAAAGTGTCCTTTGGAGAATCTTGGATTTGGCTAGCTTGCAAAAGAGAATATTTTATGTACTCGTAAATGCTGGCAGACGGGTTCTTAGCTCTAATAATAGCTAATTCAACACTCTTCATTTTAATGTCCCAGTCTCAAAATACTATATCTTTGATTGATTCTTCAAGACGAGGGAGATCGGCTGCTCTACCCTGTGCAATCTCCTGCCTGCCAAATTATATACTTAGACACTTTATCATCAATCTCATCATAAAAAGCCCTCAGATTAGATATTTGAGTCACTAATTGATCACTAGTTTTAACCAGCTCTTGGACTTGATTTAGCTTATGATAGAAAGTTGCTTGTTGCTTATACAATAATGCCTCTAACTCTATTTCTTCCTTCTTGACTGCATTGAGTTCTGGATTCTCCTCGAACTTCACAATTTTCTGCTTTAATTGATGGATCAGTTGATCCTTTTCATTAAGCTCATTTCCGAGTTTGATTTTAAGAGCTTCAAACTCTTGCTGAAGAGTAGTGACATTTAATTGTAGATCTTGTTAAATCTTTTGTTTTTCATTTAAGAAAACTTGCTCCATATAAGCAATTTTCTGGTCCTTTTCTTTAATTATTGATTGAATTTCAGCTGCTTTATGTATAGTTTCATCTGCGTAAGCACCTGCAAATTGAGATAGTTTATGAACTTCTTCTTATAGATCTGATTGAGTCTCTTTCCAAAGGACTTGCATTGGTGTTACATTTGGAGTTAGTATTAAATATTTCTCCATCCTTCGCCTCTTCTTTGATATGGTAATGATAGCTTTATGTTTTGGACTATAGAATACGTCCAATGGAGGCACTTACTCAATGTTAAGGATTATTTCATCAATAGGAAAAGTTGGGATGATTTCCGTGTCTTGGGCAGATGTAGCTTCTCCATTTTCTTCCATATCATTATTTCTTTGGCTTTCACTTTGCTCAACACCTTTTGTAGAAACCTCTGCAGTGAATGAGATTTATTTATTTTCTTCTTCACTCTTCATATTATCATTATCATTAGGCATGTGTTGTGTACTTTGTTCTTCTGTAGAAGCTACTGAATTTACAGTATCAATAATAAGTGCAACATCTAATTGAATAGGATCATGATTGAATATCAGTTGTAGATACTACTTTTTCAAACTCGTCCCAATCTTGGGAGATTTTTTCATTCTGCTCAACATTTGCAATTTATGTCTCTAAAATTGGTACCTGAGATGAAGACATTGAAACTGCAATCTTTTATGTTTCCGGTGATGGTCTTTGGAACAGAAATTTCATCAAATGAGCATTTATTTGTTCTCGATATTTTGTTAATCTCAGTAGGTCTTCGGGACTAAGTCTTTCTTCTGCTATTTGCTGAACTCTAGAAAATTCATAAACTGACTCCGAGATATCATCAAATCTATCAGGCTCGCTTGGGAATGCTCGAAGCTTGACCTTATTTGCTATTTCTCTAGCAACACCATAGGCATCATAATTTCTAATGGGAAAAATTAGGAATTTGAATGATTTTATTCGATCAATTTCAAGACATGCATTTGAAATTGTTCAACACGTACGAGCCACATGAAAAACAGAAGGTTGGACAAATGGTCTTTTTAGCATCTTTAAACACTTTTTTCAAACCATTGCCAACAGTCTCATAAGCAATTTATTTAGTCAATAATTTATATGGTACGTACAGAGGTAGGATATGTGGAGGGGAATAGCTTCCAAAAACACGGATGTACGTAAAGTACTCTTCACCAAACCACCTACCTATATATTTCAGGCTTTTATCAGCTTCAGGGGTAATTCTAGGGATTTTAACTTCAAAAATGACTTTGTAGATCGGGAGCATGATTTCAATACAGATTTTGAACATATGGGAGTATTATTTTGATTCCGACAAGAAATATAACTGGAGAAAGATGGGAGTTACTACTTCCTCAGTCCACTTCCATCCAAAGGAGGGGAACTCATAAGAAAAACAAACTGCATCTATGACAAAAGAGCTCATGTAAAAAGGAGGGGTTGTATTGCTTTTAACATTCTGATTTTCCCTATAGGTTGTGATCATTCTAATCAAATTATTAGAAATAATGGTTTCCCAATTTAAGATATACCCACCAGAGGTTGCTTTTATCAAGGGTGTTCAATTCTCTTTAACCTTACTAGTGTTCACATACCCAAATATACGACACATCATTGCAGCAATTTGAGAGAAAGGAATTTTAAGAGAAGCAATTGTATACATACCTTTATCATCATGCTTATGTCGATTAGGGTCATTTCTCCACTCTTTGATTACTGTTGCAGGATTGTCGTTCTCTTTCATGAACTTTTGAATGAATTTTGAATCATATCTCTTCTAAGGCTCTGGTAATTTATACATCTTCTTTAAATTAGACGGCCTAAGAGAACAAATGACAGTTTTGTTCTTGGTAACAAATTGACTATCCCTTATATCCACATTTTCTAATACCCATCTCACTAAGTCAGTGTGTGGAATTATTTTGGGAAGAGCAGCAATTCTGTGAAGAAAGGAATTAGCCGCGTCTGACCAGGATTCTGAATCATTGGAAGAAGCATCATTAGCTACAGGTTTCCTTTCTGGAATTACTTGAGGTTTCTCATTCTCGAAGAGTTGGTATAACCCTTCCCAGCCTGATAAAACAACGTCTCGATTGCATGTAGTATCAAAGATTAAAGGATCCATTTCGTTGTTCTCCTCTTGTTGCATAACTAACTGTGGTGGGGTGGCAGATTTCCTTCGTGCTTTAATTAATCGTGACATGATTTTATGTATTGCGTCTTAGAATTATCATGTTCAAAAAAACCAAAGATGATAACCTCAAGTCACTTTGAAATGTTTATAACAATTTATCAATTGAATTCATGCGTAATGGGAATCCTTCGATATTTAATTTTGAAACAAAAAATCAATTGAAAACCTCGAGATTACAAACTCGCATGAACGAACATTAAATTCGAAATTATGGATCCAGGTGATTCTAATAAGTGTCATTATATCAGGAGGTTACATCGGCAATTTGATAGATGGCATGCTTTAGTGTTTTTTAGAGCTCTGCAAAATATGAAACTACGAATGCAAGATAGCTATAAACAGAATGCGACATCGGTATATGTTGGTTGACGGGATGTGATATTGGTGTATGTTAGATAATAGATTTTGGTATTTTGGCACTGCAGGAATTCGCTTACTTCACAATTTGGTGATTCGGCATTTCAACTATTCGTGGGTTTGCAATTCAATATTTCGCTTATTCGCTTGATCGCAACTTTTGTCCCGTTATATGCATTTTTATTTTAAAGTTTTAGTTTTTTTTTAACCACTTTTTAGTGAATTTCTTATTTATAAAGAGAAAATTAAAATCTTAACCTAAGAAATTACTAATTTGGGTTTTATTTATAAGAATTAAATATTAATTCTAAAAATTTTAAGGGTCCCCATTATTATTTCTAAGTTATCATCTAGGATAATAGGGAGTTGTTGTAATACTACAACAGAACCCCAACAGAGCAAGAAGAATACATCAACAAGAAGCATACAAATTTACAGTCCTAATGCTTAAACTAGTAAAATGGGAAGAAGGGGTAGTACCCATAGGTCCTACGTTTGAAGGCGATCCCGCAGGGTTCAAACCCTCTGCTTCTCCTAGTGCTCCAAAACTTGTAGCTCACTCAAGAAAATCACATATACTAGTAATAACTAAAAGCATGTTCAAGATGTTAGTGTTAGATCATATAAGCATGTAAAAATAAAAACACGAAATCATTCATAATAGGTTCACAACATGTATAAAGAATTAAGATCATGAACATCAAGAATGGGACAAATATTCTTTATTGATTAATGTAGGGAAGTGTGGAGGAATACCACCTGATTCAACCATGGCTCCAAGCGAAATGGTCCTTCAGATTCATCTAGCCTAAGCCTCAACAATCTCCTTCCATAAGCATACACATGGATGTCACATAAGAGGAATGAACATATCTGTGAGGGAAACAAGGGTTTCCACAATTTGGGAGTGCAGGAGGCACAGGGATAAATCAGACTTGATCAGGGACTAAATGGCTATAATGTCAATACCTATCTCTCTCCCCCCTTTAGGTCTTCCCATGAGGTGTATTTATACCACCCCAAAACACTTGTTTCAGTTGGGATATAGTTAGGTGACGGGCTTCTGTAGGTAGGCTTCCAGTGTAACCCATAAACCTCGCCTAGAAAATAGGGAATTTTATATTTTTTCATAATTCAAATTATATACGCGGGTTGGGTATAGATGGACCCACGTGTGCATGCACTTTTGATAGGGCAGAGTCGTGTATGGAATTCAAAATAATGTTTTTTTAGATAAAGGACCAAGTCTGAAGGGAAATGGATGCCCAAGGCCATAACTCAAAGCATCGAGTATACATAGGTGGAAAATGATGTTATAACAGATGCTCCCTAATATATGAGGTGAGAATTAGTACGTGATGACCGAAATATATTAAGTGTATAAGAAGAATCTTGCAAGGACTTGGGAGGAGTTCTCCAGATTTCAACCTGCCAAAAACCAATGGAAGAGATTAGAAAGTAAGCTCATGTCTGAGGCGGGCATACCAATTCTCAGTGAAAGTAAAGCATGTATGCATATCAAGTATGGAGAAAATCCAAGATGTATACAAGTACAAAGGAAACTAAAAAGTACATAGTGGATCATCTGATCACAACCTCAAAAGTACGTATAAAGGTCATGTCATAATATCACATATAGAAGAAATGATCAATGATTGTGAGAAAGATATTTGATCACTCAAGTCACATAACTGAATCTCCAAGTACCAAGTCATAAAGAATGGAATAATGGCATTGTACGCAACTCCGATATAAACATATAAAATGTCGTTGTGAGGAATTGCAACATATAAGGTGGATGGTGTCATTGGTAGAAAACTGAAGGAGTTGTCAAATGAACCAAAACATGTTGATGCAAAGCTGAGGTCTTCACCGATAACCATGGTACATTTCTACACTATGGGAATAAATGAGCTGAAGTCGACCATGTGAGAAATCATTTTATTATCGGTGATTGATGTATGTCGTTAACAAACACGAGACAGCTCACCAATAATGATGATGAGAGTCAAGGTACCCCGGTACAATCTAACAAGTGCGAATAAATGAGTTGAATTCGAACACTTCAGAGAATATACCAATCATGATACATTGATTTATTCTCATTGTTGATAGTGAAGGAGTCTACCATTGATGACTGCAAACCCTAAGGTACTGAAAAAGGACTCTAGACCTTGTTCCCAGAGCAATGAGTTGGATTCGAAGGGAAAAGATCTATTGGAAGGAAGGCATTAAGGCATCCTACATCAATCCAGCACAAGTGTAACTTGCAGGCCAATAATTTGGAAGGAATCAGATGAAGTACCCAACCTGAAGTACGTTTTCGGCGTACACAAAATGTGGCTAGCGCATGACAGAAACCCTCTGAACCAACCAATAATGAAAACTGACACAGAAGTGAGGAATCCAGCAATAGGGTCAAATGGAAACCAAGGTACTACATGAATCCCAATGTCTGATAATGAAAGTTGATGTCAAACACAAGGGAAAATACTCATTAAAAGACCCATGATGTTGATTGATGTTGAGCACAAGGTCATATATCAAGGTCACCTATCACCTATCTAAGCCTACTCTCAGAGAAAAATTTTGAAGTCGATAAGACCAAAACCACCAGCAAGAAGTCAATGGAGAACTTCTTAATTAACACGAGCAAAGGACAAAATAGCTAATGTGATGGAACACAACTCTGACAGACTGGGTATGACCGACTGGAAAAATGAGTCAAGAGACACCACAGAAAGGCTGACTCAGGTTACTTCCCTTGAACAAAATCACGACTCAAATGTGACTATATGGAAGCATATGATAATTTTGTATAATTTTTTCATGCAGGAGGCATAAACAAACCCTCCATATGATTGGAAAAGATAACCAACAGGGGGAGTATTGACTCAATAACAAGGTTATGGCTCTCCTAAGTCAGACTAAAGCCCATCCCAATGGAGAAAAGACTTTGCTTTTGAGTGCTTTGTTCAAGGTCGACACAACTAACTCTAGCTACCATATTTTATGGAAGTAATGCCTCGTTCCCGCTCTTTTATGAAATATATAATTTTTTGTATTTTTTGTATTAAAATCCCAAAAAAGAATAAAAGAATCCCTATAGTATAGTGGAAGAATGAGCATCGGGGTACAAATGCGCTAGTTCCTGAGATTGGAACATTCCTAAGCTCAAGGCAAGGTGGCGAAACTGGTCAATGACACTTAAAGGAATGTTCTCTCCATGGGCAAAGGGTGTCAAGTTGCAGATGCTAAGTTATTGTAGGGTTTATTTTGCAGAAAGACATGGTCAAAAAGTGGCTTATACACGAGTTCAAGTGAAGCCAACTTAAGGCCAAGGGATACAAATAGTCAGCATGCAATGTAGCAGAACAACTCAACAAGAGGGATCCTCTAGGGTATAAAGCCAGAAAGATAGTGAAGAAGAAGGAGAATGAAGCTTCACCGCAAAGGTCACGACGGGACTAAAGAGGACTCCCCAGCCTACGCAATTTTTGTAGCATGGGCAACATATGATAGCAAGGATATAACTAGGAACACCATGTAAATGATGGCTCCACCATCATGTCATGATTTTATAAGTCAGCAAGTGAAAATAGTTTAAAAATCATAACATGATGGGATCAACCCTATGGCAACATATCGCAGTATGGAGGCTAGAATGCAGAATGCAACAAAAAAGTGGTTTTTCCAAACTATATGACAGTGCTGAAAATGATATCTGCTATGAAGGGTCAATGATCATGGAATCTCAAAGTCTTCAATTTGTATTGAAAAACAACCTATCCTAGCACTTGAAGCCAAAAAGGTCATAGAGTTTTAAAAATTCTAAAAATAGACATAAACTTTATAAACGTGGGTTTTTGAAAATTTTAAAATTTTAATATAAGTACACTTTTTTTACTTACAATTGTCATTTGTGTTTTGGACATTTGGAGAAAATATCTCTCGATCAAAAAACTAACAACCTCAATCCACCCAATTTCTCAGTCGGATCACTGTGAATATTCCAGGTAACCCCCTAATTCACTTTCTAAGTGAATTTTTTGATCATTTCAAGTTATTTCCATGCGATTTGACCGTAGATTTATTTATTTATTTATTTAACCTATGTGTATACGCGATTTGTACATGCAACTCTGTGTGAATGTAACCCGTGTATGCGCAACGCAATTCTTTGAAACACAGTTTTTATGAAATGAAATTTCTTGATGATGTCTATCAGCAGGAGGGAAAGGGAACATAGTGAAATTGAAAATGAAGTTATGGAGGATCCATTGGCATTGGATGCCCTTAGAGGATGTGGTTTATTGAAATTCTTCAAAATGTCGAATATGAAAGCAAATACAAGATTTCTAGAAATGCTTGTAAATTACTGGGATCTAGAAGAGGATGCTTTTATGATTGATTGGATGCCCCTGCGTATTGAGGTAGAGGATAGATATTTCATGATTGAGCTTTCTAATAGAGGAGAGCTAGTTAACTTGCAAGGGAAGGCCCCAGGATCTCTCAATGTGGATGACTACATTCGCCTTTATTGTTCATCAAATACCCAGAAGGTAGGGACATAGATCTCGATGAGAGATGTAGAGGGAATACATATGAGAATTATCCTTTTCACAATTGTCAGGGTAGTTGGATCATCATCTTTGAATCAAGCATCACGTGCTACAATGAGTTTGGTGACAGATTGCCTAACCACATTATATGACTATTGCACAACTCTATTGACCAATCTGAAAAAGCAATTAACTTATATTTGAAAGAACAAGACCAAACACTTTGGATATGGTACAATACTTTTTACTTTCTTTTTTGACAGATTACCAGGTCTTTGACCCAAGCTGATTTCTACCATCAGCAACCTAAGAGATATGCACATAGCAAGGTGGGTTTAATTGATGAAAAAACTAGGGGGTGGCGAGGCCCCTAGAACAACCTTTGATGACGAGTTTTTCCTTTGGTGGGGCGAACAAGTCATTTTCAATGAGGACTACCCCTACACAGGCATGGACTTTAAAGTAGATCCAGATCTGTCGCTTCCACCCAGTGCAACATGGGGATCCATTGGTAAGAATTTTTATAAGATTTTGATATCATTTTATTTTTTTGGATTTTCAAAAAATATGAAATGAAATTCTTTTTGACGAGACAAAATTCTTATAAAATGTTTGATCATGACATAGATGTGGGACCAGTAAGACCTGAGGGTCTCCCTAGGCATAAGCATCGTGGAAGAGATGTGGAAAATGTCGTTGTTGATACTGAAAGAGTCTTTCATGTTGTACAAAGGAACGTGGAGGGTTTAATTCTGTTGGTTAAGTATATTTCTATAATTTCCAACATTAAATTATCAATCTGGGGCTCGTAAACTTCGAGGTACAAGCACAGGTAACGCAGGATTAGAGCGTCTAATCTAAACCAATCATCATGAAATCTAAAATCTATTCCTAGATTAAGTACAAAATGCTCAATTTCTACGTACAATCACAACAAGATAAACTGAAGAAGCTTATTAAATTTTTATTATATTTAAAACTTCAATATTGACTTATCTAATTTGAGAACAGACTAATAAATGAGGAGATTCTTATCATTACTTAAGAGAAACTTATCACAATTTAATTACTACAATTTATCACTCATAAATATTTCAATAAAATCCTTCTATTCAAATGAGACAGATCACTTAGAAAACTTAATGAAAATATTCTATTCAAATAATGGGGAAATCATAATTCAAACACAAAGTTAAAAAGGAATCAAACCAAACTCATGCTAAACTCATGCATTCATTACATAATCGAAATCATGCTAAACTCATATCAAACAAAACTAATGCTCAACTAAAATGTATTTATGATAAGGAAAACATGAAAATTCAATAAAACGAAACCTAAGCTTTGAACCTAAGTCTCGGGATGCATGAAACCAATCAAAAAACGTTCTATTCTACAAACATTCCAAAGGAACTAAGTACACAACCCTTGATCGACTTTCTACACTAACTGCATTAACATGTTCAATCCAAAAGACCAAAGCATGTTTATACTAAAACTATCCTAATCAAACTCAGGAAACCTTTTTCACAGCAAGCATTAACCTTCAGTTTTAAATTAAATATTATTACAATAATGTTAAGTTTCGGAATCAATAGACTCAATTGCAACCTAAGAATTCCTCACATAAACATGATGTTATAGAACTCAATATTTAATAGAGAACAAGCAGAGCATAAAACCAATTTCATTTTCAAAATCTTGATATGATGATTAGCCTCTGTATATTTCCAAATTGAAAATGCTCTTTGAAATGTTTTGTACTATGCAATGTATCAAAGAAACTACTCATGCATTAAAAGCCATCACTCAACACAATCGTTGTTGATATTTAATGATTTAAAGACAAGATCTATGGTATTTTATTCATATCCACAAAACAGAGTAATGGTTCTAAGTACAAAATAAAGATAGTTACAATTATGAGTTTTAATCAATAACTTCAAATGAAATTCACACTTCTGAATCCTAATTAAACTCAATTCCTATTGCCTAGATCAGATACAAAACTTGCTTCCAAGTGGTGGTGAATCCTTTCCATGCCTGGAGCAAGAAAAATTAACTTAGTAAGATGTAATTTTAATATACAAGCATAATACTTACAAAGAATTTAGAGATGGAGCAAAATTCAACTAAGATGCAATTATCATTACAACAAAGCTTCAATCCATCCTTTATTCCCTCCCTGCTTCTATCCCTTTCAATAAATTCAAATAATTTCCATACAAACCATGGCTAAGCCATTTTATAAGATTTGCAAAGAGAATTATTCATTTTCCTCAATTCTGGAAAATTGAACAATTTTAACAAACTGACCTCAGAGATATTGGCATATCTTGCTAACCATGGAGAATTTTTTAAAACGGTTTAGAGGGAGTCTAATTGGCTATATTTTAAACAAAAACCTCTCTTTGATTTGTCTCATTCAAATCCATATTCTAGGAAATTGTGCCCAAAGTTGGTTGTCTGGCACTTTTTGCAAGGTTTTAGAACTCTGGAAACACGGTCATTTTTTACCAAACTGCCTCCAAGACCCACGTATAACTTTTAGGATAATTTGAATATGGAGAAACCGTTTTAGATATACATAATTGGTTATATTGTGAACAAACCCATTTCCTTATATTTTCCAGATTCACCTCAAGATGCACACAAATCGAGGTCAAACTTGGCAGTTGGGAAATTGAGCACATTTTGAGCAGATTTGTTAATCAGTGCTTAGGGATGTCCATGTAAGACCTAGATGCAATCCAACACATGGGAAGGTATTAAAAAAATATTTTGGTCAATAACCTCCCTCGATTTTCCCCAGAAGCATGTCGGGATGTCGAAACTCCAAATTGGATATTTTCGTACTCTACATGCAGTAACTAGTTTAACTTGCTTGTGAAGAATTTTGAAAATGGAACCCTAGGACAAATGAACTTAGAAAAATAGTCATTTTAAAATTATGACTAAATCATCTCTAATCATAGAAAAGCTAAGAAAACTAATGATAATCAACCATGAGGAGGCGTAAGTCATGAATTGGCGACAAGTGATGGAATTATGGTGTGAAATGAGTGTAAAAGTGTCAGAAATTATGTTATGAATAATGGTTTTTTATGATGGAAAAATGGGAATATTCAAGGCTGAACATCCCCCCATGCCTGAGGGTTTTCATGTCCTCCTGCAAATAAATCTCTTGCTCATTGACAGATTGTTAACATTGTTTTGTAGATGTTGGTTCTTGTGGGACAACATTGCTTGGAAATTTGAAGGTGTTGGTTCTTGTAGAGCACCATTGCTTGAATACCTTGAGGTGTTAGTTCTTGTGGTGCAACACTCTTCATACTGATTTGCAGATAAATACAAATTGAGGAAAATAAAGGGACAGGTGAGGGAGAGATGATGGATGAAAAGAGGTGGTGATGGAGATGGTGAATGGGTGCTTGCATACTTTGTCTTCGTAAGACCAATGTCTATAGGTGGCTTCCTTTATCATTTCATGGCAGTAATTACTTCATCCTAATGCTAGTTTTCATGGAAGGATAATATACCATAGATATTTCTTTTATTAATGCACCATAAGGTTTTTACTTTTAACATGGTCTTTGTAATCAGAGTATATGCGTAATGAATGGAAGGAAATAGAAGGATAATGGTTTATGAAAGATGAAATGTGTGGAATGATAAGTGGTAAATCATTAAGCTTCTTTAACCCTCTAATGAATCAGAGAATCATAAGCCAAATTTACCTCAAGTTTTACCTTTGGCATTGATGTTCCTCGTGTTGCAAGATGAAGTGGAGGATGAATTGGAGCTGAAGTGTACTGATATGGATCTAAGAGGAAGCGCTAGAGCCGCAATGGGTGTTGTTTTGGATCTACTAAAGGAAGCTGAAGAGTTGAAGGATGAACTGAAGGCTAAAAAATATGATGAAGGTCCCCATCTCCCCCATGCCTAGGGAGTTTTATGTCCCTATGCAACCAGGAGAAATGACTGAACATGTTGTGATAGGGAAACCTTTATTGATGTTGATCAGCGGTTGTCATTGATGTCAACCCAAGCAGCACCAGGGGCTAACCCAATATTGAATGGGAATTTTGACCTACCAAATTAATATATTTTGGGTCAATAATGTTTTTTATGGTTTCTACTTGTCGAGATGTTTCCGTTGATATATGGCACGCCATGTAATTCTTCACGGTATGAGAGATATTCATATTTGAAGTTTTTACCCCAGTCAATGGGCTAAAACCCCATGGGGTTGGGGCATGGGTCATTGAAAAGTCATAATTAATATTTTTTAAGCTCCTAAAATCCCTCCCACGTTCACTTGTTGAAGCCCCTCTCAACTTAAACATTCATATAAATTGTGATCTTCATTTCCTCCTTATGCAAGGGATTCGGCCATCTGAAACAGGTCATCTTGGAATTTTTGCTCTAAAGTTTTTTATACGAAGGTTCAGAAGCTGAAATTTTTATTAGGCGAAGCCAAAATCCTGAGGAAGCTTCAGTAAAAATTTCAGATCAAGGTGCACAACATTTTTGGAGATATGATCTGTGTAAGTCAGGGTTTTTGCAGGCTCCTGAAATTCATCTCAAAGAAGTGACCTTGGTAAATTCGTCATAACTCTCTCTCTGAGTATTGGATTGGAATTCTATAAAAATTTAAGGATAGTGCACAGTCTTTAATTTTCTCTCTATTAATTTTAGAAACAAACGAAGAAAAAGTGACACGTGGCATGTCGTACAAGTGCGCTCTACTGAAACAGTCCATAATTATGGCATTGTGAGAGATTGGGTATAACTCTCTCTTAAAGAATCCAAATTGGGTCAGACCTGTGGAATTGGAAAGATGACTCAAAGGACTACTACAGGACTGAAAATCAGATATTGAGGATCTGAAATGACAAAGATACACCAGATTCAATATTGAGCTCCTAGAAGGCAAGAAAAAGCTAGATCTTGTGTTGTCAAGGGTTGCAAAGGACCAGACTTTCTACGGCAGAAAAGCAAAGCAAGGTGCAGCAGAGGGTAGCATGACAAGAGAAGAAACCAAGGTGCATAACAGCAGCAATAAGTTCATCATATGAAGTCTTCAAGTGGGCAGCACTGCATACAATCATTGTAAAGGTATCATTATACTTAGTCATTGTAAATACATTATTGTACAAATTGTACTAGTGTCTATCTACCAAGGGTTGAAGAGGCAGTGTTGGGAGGTCTAGGATCATCATTAGGTGGTTGTGTCAAAGTTGAGGTTATGGTCTAGTATATCTTCTTCTTCTACATCATTCTATATCATTGTAAAGTGGACCATTTTCCCTGGTACGGGAGTCCATTCTTCTTTTATTCTTCTATAGGGTGGTAGGGTGGTGCTAGGGTGAGTTGTAGCTCATTGGGTGTTGGGGCATCTGTTCAGTTGACTACTGAAGAATCTCGGGTGTTGGAGTGTCCATCCAGTGGGAGCTGGAGAAGAATGCTTTTCTAGATTCTAGGAAGTTGGAGCTTTATTTTCAATTGGAGTTGAAAAGAATTATTAGAAAAGCATTAGGTGGTTTTTGTCCCGGAGTGGGTTTCCACCTTAAAAATTGTGTGCATTTGTGTTCCTCTTATTTGCTGCTATCATTGTACAAACACTGATAATAATTGAAGATTAACTAATGCTCTAATTGAAAGAAATATTGATTCACCCCCCCTCTCAGTATTTCCAACAATTGGTATTAGAGCTTGGTTCCTTCAATAGCAGTTTAACAGCTGGAAGGAGGTCATGGAGCATACCAAGAATGGTGTACCTCTATTCAATGAAAATAATTATGCACTCTGGAAAGGAAGAATGGAGGTCTATCTCTTGGCGCAAGGTTACGAAGTATGGGACACTGTTCAAAATGGATTTACATCAACCACGGATGAATAAGGTAAGAAGAATTTGGTAAATGATGCAAAAGCAAAGAATATTATTATCAATGGACTTATTGAATCTGCTTATCATAAGGTGTTGGGTTCTAAAACTGCCAAAAATGTATGGGACAAGCTTGAGAATATATATGCAGGTGACTCAAATGTCAAATAAGCAAAGCTTCAAATCTATAGAGAAAAATTTGAGCAACTTAGAATGAAAGAAGATTGCAACATTGTTGCATACTTCCAATATGTTGATGAAATAACTAATACTCTGGAAGGATTGGGAGAGCCAGATGACGAGAAGACTATTATACAGAATATTCTGAGAACTTTACCAGGGAGATTCAACCCAAAGTTATCGGTCTTAGAATACAGTGCAAATATGGACAAACTCAGCAAGGAAGAATTACATGGAGTTCTCATAGCATATGAAATGAGACTCGATGAAGAAAAGGGTAATTCAAATCTAGAAACTACGTTCATTGCATCTAAGCAAACCAATAAAGACAAACAACCTTCAATTGAAATGACATGCACTTGCAAGTGTGAAGAAAAGGGAGATGATGGAGAAGGTCTTTCAGATGAAGAATATGCTTACTTTATGAGAAAACTAAAACCTAGTAAGGGAAAATTCAAAGGTAAACTTCCATTGATATGTTTCGGTTGTGGTGAGGTTGGGCATTTCGTAGCAAAATGTCCAAACAAAAGTGATGGCAACTCAAAAGGAAAGCAAGACTTTAAGAAATTCAACAAGCAAGGCAAAAATAAAGGATCCAAAAGGAACTTTCTCTCTAAAGAAGATAGCTCCTCATCCGATGAAGAAAGTGACAGCAAAGAAGAAGCCAATGAGAAAGTATTGTTTATGGCCAAGCACAATAAACAAGAAGTATTAAACAATGAAGAAGAAGGGTTGACCATAGAAGAATTTTATGAGGAGGCAATCAAGCGTATAAAAGAGCTCAATGCTGAGAATATCCATTCCAACACTGTTGAAGAACAAGTTCAAGGTTTCAAAATTGAGGTTGAAGAACACAAATGTATTGAAGAGTCACTTCAAAAGAAGTTGGAAGAAAGCAACCAAGAAAGGGAAGCATTAGAAGCCAAAGTAGTCTCGCTGCGTAAGGAAGTGAAGAAGGGAAAAACTATCCAAAACTATGCCAACAGCTCAAGGGCAATGGAAGAAATCATCAACAATCAACGATCTTACAATGACAGAACTGGCCTCGGTTACAAAGAAGAAGAAGCAAGACCTTCTACAACAAAATACGATGAACCTATGAGATCTGACATAAATGAAGACTTCATTGGACAAGATTCGCAAGCACATCCTTGGAAGACGATTCCTCGACGAATATTTTCATCCCAGTACCAACATATTTTTCATGGCTATTGTTATTCATGTGGAAAATTTGGTCATAAAGTTGTAGAATGTCGCACGTACCCTATGAACCAATACAATTCCAAGAGATTCTTCAAATATGAACCTCCCAGGGCTCAACGAAACATCCATAGATTTGAAATTTAAGAAATAATATGGAATGTTACAAATGTCAGAACTTTGGACACATAGCCAGAGACTGCAGACTTGAAAATCCTCCAGAAGAATCTTCGAAGCCACAGAATGAACGAACATGGAAGAAGAAGAAGATTGATAGTTGTGCTCTCACTCTCAAGGCTCAAAAAAAGAAATATGTGTGGTATGTTGACAGCGGTTGCTCAACGCATATGACTGGAGATAGAAGGAAATTTGTATCTCTGAAAGAGAAGAAGGATGGAACAATATCCTTTGGAAATGATGGATCTTTAAATGTTAAAGGATCAGGTACCATCACTCTCGGAAGCAAAGATGTTATAGCCAAGAATGTTCTATTGGTCGAAAACATGAATCACAATCTGCTCAGTGTTGGACAAATGTGTGATCAAGGATACACAATGTTATTCAACTCCACAAAATGTGAAATCAGGAAAGGCGGGTATGGTAAAATTGTGGCTACAGCAAGTTGAGCTCCAAACGACATATATGTTCTGGATGAAGCAACTAAAGCATGTCTACTAGCTAAAGAAGATGAAAGTTGGTTATGGCACAAACAAATGGGTCACATAAACTTTGACAATCTTGTCAGGATAAACAAAAAGGAAGTAGTACGAGAAATGCCAAAAATCTCAAAACCTTCCAACACACTATGTGAGGCATGTCGACATGGAAAGCAGACAAAAGTCCAATTTAAAACAAAAGAACACTTTTCATCACATCCATTGGAATTGATACATACTGATCTATGTGGTCTTGTGAGAACAAAAGGCTTAGACGGAGAATTATATTTCATGTTAATGATAGATGACTATACCAGGATGACAGCCGTCAGTTTCCTAAAGAAAAAATCTGAAGCATTTGAGTGCTTTAAGATATACAAGGAGTTGGTTGAAAATGAAACTGATTTGAAAATAAAGTGTTTAAGATCAGATAATGGTGGAGAATTCACTTCCAAATTATTTCAGCAATACTGTGACAAAAATGGAATAAAAAGGCAATTCTCAACAGCAGGAACACCTCAGCAAAATGGAGTTGCTGAAAGAAATAACATAACCATACAAGAAATGGGTATAACAATGTTGAAGGACTCAAAATTGGATTAAAAATTCTGGGTTCAAGCAATTGATACGACAGTCTTCATTATCAACCGAAGTCTTCTCATAAATAATTGCAACAAGACTCCATATGAATTATGGAAAGGAAAACCAGCTAATGTAAAATATTTCAGAATCTTCAGAAGCAAATGTTATATCAAAAGAGAAGATCAAAATTTGGGTAAGTTTGAATCACGTGTTGATGAAGGTATCTTTGTTGGTTACTCACGCAAAAGAAAGTCCTATAAATGCTATAATCTAAGACGAAAACAGATAGTGGAGAGCATAAATGTTACATTTGATGAAGACGGTGTTCTAGCGAGTAATGATGAGGATCTAGAATCTTTGAAACTTGAGATAGAGGCTGAAAAAGACACAGATAAAATTGTAGAACAAGAAGAAACTATCAACGAGGAAGAAGTAAACAATGATCATCAAGATATACCAGAACAACAACAAGAAGCTCCTACAAGGAGAACAAAAGAGTGGATTCAAAAGAAGCATCCATCAAATCAAATCAAATCATTGGTGACATAAATGAAGGTCGACAACTTCGTTCATCACAGCAAGCTCACGTTGCTTTTCTAGCAACCTTTGAGCCTAGTAGTTTTGAGGAAGCTAGCCAAAATGAACATTGGGTAGCAGCTATGAATGAAGAATTGGATCAAATTGAAAAGAATAACACCTGGGAATTAGTTCCACGACCAAAATATAAAAATTTCATTGGGACTAAATGGGTGTTCATGAACAAATTGAATGAAGATGGGCAGGTTACCAGAAACAAAGCAATATTGGTTTGCAAAGGCTATGCACAAGTGGAAGGAATTGATTTCGATGAAACATTTGCACCAGTTGCCAGAATGGAAGCCATCCGAATGTTTCTCGCCTATGCATGTTTAAGAAAAATCAAAGTCTACCAAATGGATGTTAAGTCAGCATTTCTGAATGGAGAATTAGAAGAAGAAGTTTACATCGAACAACATGAAGGTTTTCTACTATCACAGAAAGAAGACTATGTCTGCAGGTTAAAGAAGGCTCTATATGGTCTCAAGCAGGCTCCCAAAGCATGGTATGCTCATGTTGATGGATATCTACGTCAACAAGGGTCCAAGAAAGGTACTGTTGATAACAATCTTTATGTACAAATAGATAAAGATAATTTAACAATTATTGAGGTATATGTGGATGATATAATATTTGGTAGCAATGATGATCAACTAAGTAAGAACTTTTCTACAAATATGCAAAGTGAGTTTGAGATGTCTTTACTTGGTGAGCTGACATACTTCTTAGGGCTTCAAATATCTCAGCAAGAGAAAGGAATATTTATATGTCAAGCCAAGTACATCAAGGAAATGCTCAAGAAATTCAAAATGGAAGATTGCAAACCTGTCCTTACTCCAATGGTAACAGGTTGCAAATTAAGCACAGATGACTCATCTAAGGATGTGGATCAGAAGTTGTATAAATCTATGATTGGTAGTCTTCTATATGTAACAGCCTCTCAGCTAGATGTTATGCAAGCAGTTGGACAAGTAGCAAGATTCCAAGTAGCACCAAAAGAATCACATATTATTTTCGTCAAAAGAATTCTTCGATATCTAAAGGGCACAGAAGAATATGGATTGTGGTATCCCAAGGGTAACAATCTCATTATTCAAGCCTTTATAGATGCAGATTGGGCAGGAAGCGTTGATGATCGTAAGAGTACTATTGGAGCAGCATTCTATCTAGGTAGTTGTCTCGTATCATGGTTGAGAAAAAAGCAAACTTCAATCTCGTTATCTACAGCGGAAACAGAATACATTGTAGCAGCATCATGTTGTACTCAAGTCCTTTGGATGAAACAAACTTTGCAAGATCTTCAAGTACAATTCAGTGAGCCTATTCCTATATTCTGTGACAACACTAGTGCCATCAGCATCTCCAAGAATCCTGTTATGCATTCAAAAAAAAACACATTTCGATCAAATATCATTTTGTTAGAGAACAAGTCGCTGAAAAGAATATCAAACTTGAGTATGTTTGTACAAAAGAACAAATTGTTGATATCTTCACTAAACCTTTACCTCGTGAAGCATTTGAATATCTTCGTCAAAAGCTTGGGATTCTCCCAAGTTCTCATTATATTTTCCTTTTTCAAGAATATAAAGCAGGAGTGGAAGTGTGTACAGGTCCACAGGATGGTTGTGTTTCAGGGGGAGTTACCCTTTGCCATTGATGTCAAAGGGGGAGATAATGTTGTAGGAAGAGGTGTCATGATCACAGGGGGAGTACTTGTGTTGCCATCAATGACAAAGGGGGAGATTGTTGATCAACGGTTGTCATTGATGTCAACCCAAGCAGCACCAGGGGCTAACCCAATATTGAATGGAAATTTTTACCTACCAAATTAATATATTTTGGTCCAATAATGCTTTTGATGGTTTCTACTTGTCGAGATGTTTCTGTTGATATATGGCAAGCTATGTAATTCTTCACGGTATGAGAGATATTCATGTTTGAAGTTTGTACCCCAGTCAGTGGGCTAAAACCCCATGGGGTTGGGGCATGGGTCATTGAAAAGTCATAATTAATATTTTTTAAGCTCCTAAAATCCCTCCCACATTCACTTGTTGAATCCCCTCTCAACTTAAGCATTCATATAAATTGTGATCTTCATTTCCTCCTTATGTAAGGGATTCGACCATCTGAAACAGGTCATCTTGGAATTTTCGCTCTAAATTTTTTTCTACGAAGGTTTAGAAGCTAAAAATTTTATGAGGCGAAGCCGAAATCCTAAGGAAGCTATAGTAAAAATATCAGATCAAGGTGCGCAATATTTTTGGAGATATGATCTGTGTAAGTCAGGGTTTTTGCAGGCTCGTGAAATTCATTTCAAAGAAGTGACCTTGGTAAATTCGTCATAACTCTCTCTCTGAGTACCGGATTGGAATTCCATAAAAATTGATGGATAGTGCATAGTCTGTACTTTTCTCTCTATCAATTTCAGAAAAAAATGAAGAAACAGTGATATGTGGCATGCCGTACAAGTGCACTCTACTGAAATAGTCCATAATTAAGGCATTGTGAGAGATTGGGTATAACTCTCTCTTCAAGAATCCAAATTGGGTCAGACCTATGGCATTGGAAAGATGACTCAGAGGAATACTATAGGACTGAAAATCAGATATTGAGGATCTGAAATGACAGAGATACACCAGATTCAATATCGAGCTCCTAGAAGGAAAGAAAAAGCTAGATCATGTGTTGTCAAGGGTTGCAAAGGACTAGAATTTCTATGGTAGAAAACCAAAGCAAGGTGCAGCAGAGGGCAGCATGACAAGAGAAGAAACAAAGGTGCATAACAGTAGCAAGAATTTCATCATATGAAGTCTTCAAGTGGGCAGCACTGCATACAATCATTGTAAAGGTATCATTGTACTTAGTCATTGTAAATACATTATTGTACAAATTGTACTAGTGTCTATCTGCCAAGGGTTGAAGAGGCAGTGTTGGGAGGTCTAGGATCATCATTAGGTGGTTGTATCAAAGTTGGAGTTATGGTCTAGTATATATTCTTCTTCTACATCATTCTATATCATTGTAAAGTGGACCATTTTCCCTGGTACGGGAGTCCATTCTTCTTTTATTCTTCTATAGGGTGGTAGGGTGGTGCTAGGGTGAGTCATAGCTCATTGGGTGTTGGGGCATCCATTCAGTTGACTACTAAAGAATCTCGGGTGTTAGAGCGTCCATCCAGTGGGAGCTGGAGAAGAATGCTTTTCTAGATTCTAGGAAGTTGGAACTTTATTTTCAATTGGAGTTGAATATTAAAGAATTATTAGAAAAGCATTAGGTGGTTTTTGTCCCGGAGTGGGTTTCAACCTTAAAAAATGTGTGCATTTGTGTTCCTCTTGTTTACTTCTATCATTGTACAAACATTGATAATAATTGAAGTTTAACTAAAGCTCTAATTGAAAGGAATATTGATTCACCCCCCCCCCCCTCTCAGTATTTCCAACAATTGAAACAAATAGACTGCTACAAATGAAAAATGGAAATGTTGATACAAAGATACAAACTATTGCAATCTTTGTTGAGATCTCAAAACCATATAGTATTCAACTGCTACACACCTGTGTGCAATCTTGCATATGTGAATAAATGGTGTCGATGTCAAACATAAGAAAGAATCATTGGATTACCGACCATTGAGGAGATCATTAACCAATGCAATATATCCCACCTTTTATTTCAATGGAAATCAAGGCACTAGGTACATTCTACAAACCATGAATGGATTTGTCGAAATCAAATGGACTGCAGAATTCATCCACCACGAAAAATTGTTGTATTTCCTTAGTAGATGAAAAGGATACCTACCATTAAGGAATGTAGGCTCCGAGGTACCTTATCTAACCCTAACCTTGGTCTCAAATAATGTGTTGATGTCGATGGGATGAGGGTCATTGGTAGGTGGGCCTTAAGGAATCCCACATCAACCAACTTGAGTATATTGGAAACCTTGCCCACCAGTTACCTGGTTTTCAAGCAAAGTCCCTATGCAGTTGTGCCAGACAAGCTGGTTTTCACAAAAGGACTTATTTTTCTCTTTACTATTTCATTTATTTATTTACAATACTAAATTTTCTGCTATACTGGAGAAAAAATGTCCTCCTTCAAGTGAAAGATAACTTCCAATGAAGTCATGTGCGGATCAGGTACAAGGATAAATTCATGCTCAAATTGAACATATAAACTTTACAAGGTACACGAGCATGAAAAATCAGCAGCTTTGAAAGATGTGATACAAATATTATTTGAAGATGAGAGTGGTATTTTGACTGGATTGTGATTTGGAACCAATGCTCAATGTAATCCTGGTGGTATTGGCTCATTTCTTCTTTTGGACCACTTTGAAAGTCTTCCTCGGTAATGTCATATGAACTTGGATAAATGGTCTCTGGAATGCATACAAGGCTTGATGTTGGGCATGGTGAAAGTTCTTCGATCTCAGGTTCAACTCAATGCTCCCTATCGGATTTGGTACATGATTTCTCAATCTCCTTAGTAGATAGGCAGGAGGAATCAAGGGATACTTCCAAATATTTTTCTAGTTGTGGAGAGAGATAATTTCCTGAATGTGGTCAAGATGAACTCTTCCTGAGAGGAAGATACCCCAACTATTGCTAGGATTTGAGAAAGTGCTTCAAGGGACATTATTCAAGCTCTCAATCATTCTTGAATTTCTCTTTTTAGTTGATGATCCTTGTCTCGAAACATGGATTAGTACAAAGGGTTATTACAGCACACCAAAGATGTTTTACTTGAAAGAGCTTGAATTTTTAATCTAAATGAATTAAAGCTAATTGCAATAAAACTCACCAAACTTTCTTACTCACACAACCAAACTTTGGAGAAACACCGCCATAGTGGATGCGTGGCTCTTCACTCATGTCTTATCATACACTCTCCGCCCTCTGATTTTCCTGCAACTAAGATCACAAGAAACTCATGAAATAAACTATGCTCTAATCCATTTAGTACCTCCCCGAAAATGGTGCCAAAAATGTTGGGGAAGTATATTGCTATAATTTTCAACATTAAATTATCAATTCGAGGCTCGTAAGCTTCAAGGTACAAGTGCATGTAATGCAAGATTTGAGCGTCTAATCTAAACCAATCATCATGAAACTAAAATCTATTCCTAGATTAAGTACAAAATGTTTATTTTCTACTTACAGTCACAAGAATCTAAAGTTAAGAAGCTTATTCAATTTTTGTTATATTTAAAACTTCAATACTGACTTATCTTATTTGAGAACACACTCATAAATGAGGAGGTTCTAATCATTACTTAAGAGAAACTTATCAGAATTTAATTACTACAATTTATCACTTAGAAATCTTTCAATAAAATCCTTCTATTCAAATGAGACATATCACTTAGAAAAATTAATGAAAATATTATATTCAAATAATGGGGAAATCATAATTCAAACACAAAGTTAAAAAGGAATCAAAACAAACTCATGCTAAACTCATGCATTCATTACAGAATCGAAATCATGCTAGACTCATGCCAAACAAAACTAATGCTCAACTAAAATGTCTTTATGCTAAATAAAGCATGAAAATTCCTAATAAAACGAAATCTAAGCTTTGAACCTAAGTCTCGGGATGCATGAAACCAATCAACAAACGTTCTATTCTACAAACATTCCAAAGGAACTAAGTACACAACCCTTGATCGATTTTCTACATTGACTATATTAACGTGCTCAATCCAAAAGACCAAAGCCTATTTTATACTAAAACTATCCTAATCAAACTAAGGAAACCTTTTCACAGTAAGCATTAACCTTCAGTTTGAAATTAAATCTTATTACAATAATGCTAAGTTTAAGAATCAACAAACTCAATTGCAACTGGAGCATTCTCCACATAAACATGATGTTATAGAACTCAATATTGAATAGAGAATAAGAAGAGCATAAAACCAATTTCATTTTCAAAATCCCGATATGATGATTAGCCTCTTTATATTTCCGAACTGGAAATGCTCTTTGAAATATTATGAATTTTTCAATGTATCAAAGAAACTACTCATGCATTAAAATCCATCACTCAACACAATCCTTACTGACCTTTAATGATTTAAAAACAAGATCTATGGTATTTTATTCAAATCCACAAAACAGACTAATGGTTTTTCCTATTGCCTAGATAAACTACAGAACTTGCTTCCAAGTGGTGGTGGATCCTTGACATGCCTGGATCAAGAAAAATTAACTCAGTAAGATGTAATTAAAATACAAACATAATACTTACAAAGAATTTAGAGATGGAGCAAAATTCAATTAAGATGCAATTATGATTACAACAAAGCTTCAATCCATCCTTTATTCCTTCCATACTTATATCCCTTTCAATAACTTCAAATATTTTCCATACAAACCATGGCTAAGCCAATTTATAATATTTACAAAGCAAATTATTCATTTTCCTCAATTCTAGAAAATTGAACAATTTTAACAAACTGGCCTCGGAGATATTGGCATATCTTGCTAACCATGGAGAATTTTGGAAAACGGTTTGGAGGGAGCCTAATTGGCTATATTTAAAACAAAAAACTCTCTTGTATTTGTCTCATTCAAATCCAGCTCCAAGGAAATCATGCCCAAAGTTGGTTGTCTAGCTCTTTTTGCAAGGTTCTAAAACTCTGGAAAAAATCATTTTTTACCAAACTGCCTCCAAGACCGCATATAAATTTTAGACTGATTCAAACCTGGAGAAAATTTTTTGGATATAAATAATTGGTTATATTTTTAACAAACCCATTTTCTTATATTTTCCAGATTCACCTTGAGTTGCACACAGATCGAGGAAACTGTGCACATTTTGAGCAGATTTGTTAATCAGCTCCTAGGGACCCACATGTGTGTCCTGGATTCAATAAAACGCATGGGAAGGTATTAAAACATTACTTTGGTCAATAACCTCCCTCGGGTTTCCCCGGAAGTGTGTCGGGATGTCAAAACTCCAAATTGGATATTTCCATACTCTACTTGCAGTAACTAGTTTAATTGGCTTGTGAAGAATTTCGACAATGAAACCCTGCGAAAAATGAACTTAGAAAAACATTCATTAGAAATTTATGACTAAATCATATCTAATCATAGAAAATATAATAAAACTAATGATAATCAACTACGAGGAGGCGTAAGTCATGAATTGGTGACAAGTGATGGAATTATGGTGTGAAATGATTGTTAAAGTGTTGGAATTTATGTTATGAATAATGGTTTTGTATGATGGAAAAATGGGCATATTCAAGGCCCAACAAACTCTCCAATTTCCTGTGGTGGTAGTGGAGGATCTACCAGAGGCTATGTAGAGGCATGTGGTTGGTGTACCATGGGAGTGGGTGCAACTTTTCCGATGTGTGTAAACTGCCATAGTGTTTTTCTGGGATGCACATCCAGGGTAGGGCCCTCAAACATATATTAAGGATGACTTGATATTTTTTGTGATAGACAGGATCGGGCTTATGCCCTAATATTGTAAGACATTTTTGTCCTAATTTTATATAATATTTTGAACCTATGACTCTTATCTATATACAAACAGTTTCGTGATGTGACACTCATATATACAAATGATGATTGATTATTTTTAATTTTTAATGTGATGAATGAATTATATGCCAATATAATTCTTGATTAGCTATTGAATCAGAAAATGAGTTTTCTGAACATGGAATATGAATAAATGTGATAAAATTAAATGATCTCTATAATAAATGCACTCTCAAAAATTAGCGATATAAATAAAAATCCTTGACATGATAGATGTTATTTAATTGAGACACCACCAGTCATGAATCCAAGTATACTAATAATAAATCAACACCAAGAGATATTGCTTCAGATAGTAGATTAACGACAACAATATATTCAGAAAAATTATTTGAAGCAGGACCGATACATATGCCCCTTGAGACTAACAACTGACCGGATGGATAGTAAATTACCCAAGTTGCGAAAGCCAAATTTCGGGTATGTCGACTAGCACCATTGGAAAATCCTAGATAGATCATATCATCCATCGATACATTCCAAGGAAAATCAAAAACATCGATGTCACAATGAAACCTATAGAAAGATATGCACAAAATATACAATATGTACAAAACCAAAGTAAATTCTAGCCACAAGCCTAGGCATAATACCTTTTAAGATAAAGCCCATTTCTGGGCTCCGCCAGCTCATTTCCATTAAAATCAACCAATTCGTAAGCTCCTTTTTTCAAGACTCTTTTAACAATGAAAGGACCATGCCATGTGGATTTAAACTTACCTGCCCTCGAGGCATCCTTGTCTTGGTCATAAACCAGGACAAGGTCGCCTTAAGAGAAAACCCTAGGGCATACAACCTTATCATACTGAACCTTCACCCTCTTCTTATGAGCTTTGTTAATTGTGGTTGTGTCTTGATGCTACACATCAAGATGTTCCAAATAAATGAGGCGTTCTATAAGACTGGTAGTGTCTAGAAGAGTTCAATAGCTAGCTTAATAGAAGGAATTTCACATTCCACAGGGAAGATTGATTCCAACCCGTAAACTACTTTAAAAGGAGTGAAACCATTTTTAGTCTTAACTGAAATCCAGATGCCCAAAGCATAGGATACAACATAATGTGCCAATTGGATCGAGCTTTATTAATTATCCTTTGCAAGATAACCTTCAAGGATTTATTCACGGCTTCCACTTGCCCATTGACCTGAGGATAATAAGGAGATGAATGCTCTTGTCAGAAACCTAACTTGAGAGCCAACTCAGTCATCATGTTGTTCTGAAAATGATTTCCATGGTTAGCTACAATCTCTTTAGGAATACCAAAACAAGTAATGACTTGGTTGAAAAGAAACAGGGTTGTTGTTTCACCATTGTTCACAAAGTTAGGCATAGCCTCGGCCTACTAAGTGAAGTATTCCACTACTACAATGATACACTTATGACCCTTTATCGAAGGCGGGTTTAAAGTTGTAAAATTAATTCCCCACTTTGTGAACGGACCAATAGTAATAACATGAAATAGTGGAGCTGGATGAGCGTGCATATTTCAGATATAGACTTGACAAGGATGGAATTTCTTGACCTCTTCAACATAATATTTGAAGATCGAAGGCCAAAATAGTCGGAACGTAGAATTTTTTGGGTTGTAGTGAGCCCATATAAATGACCACCACAAGCTCTAGTCTGGAAATCATTCAACACTAATGTATCTTATTCTAGGGTTAAGCAACTTCAAAGAATTGAATCAACCCCATGATGATATAAAGTGTCACCAATGATAACATAACTTTTAGCCAAGTGATGCAATTTTCTTCAGCCATCCTTTGAAAAAATGAGGGGAAACTTCGAAGTCTGAAGATATATAATAATATCCCCACTCCAGGGATCTTGTGAAGAAATAAGGAAAATATGTTCATCAGGGAATGATTCCTCATAAACTATTTCTTCTTCACAAGGAAACTCTAAGATTAATTCCGCGAATATTAAGATTTCTTAGATTTAGCAGACAAGAAATAGAGATCGAATTCTTGAAGAATAACAATCCATCTGTTATATTTTCCCCTAATCACTCGCCTACTAATAAAAAACTAAAATGGATTTCCAGTTGCCAAAACAAAATTTTGTGAAGCATAATGTAATTTCTAAGTCATTGGACAACATGAACATATGCCAAAGCTAATTTCTCAATGGGAAAATATTGTAATTCAGGACCTACCAAGCCTCATCTTAGATAATAAATCACATGCTCACAGAGAGAATCATCTTCCTGAACCAGAACCATACCTATGGTTGATTCCACCGCAATGAGATACAAGAGGAAATCCTTGCTATAATAGGGTGGACTCAGTGAAGGAGCAAGGGTTAATGATTTTTTCAAAGCATCGAATGAGCGTTGAGCAAAGTCGTCCCATAGAAATGAACTCCTTTTTACAACAATCTCATAAATCCCTTCATAATCTCAACATAATTGACGATAAATATCCTCAATAAATTGGATTTTCCTTGGAGACTCTGAAGTTGACGAATGGTAGACGAGGGAGGCAACTGAAGTATTGCCTCAACCTTAAAAGGATCTACATGAATCCCTTCAGTAGACACTATGAACCCCAATAACTGACCGAATGTAACCATGAAAACGCACTTATTCGGATTCAACCTGATTTTGTAATAACGACATCTCTCGAAAATTAACCGATGATGATGGGGATGATCAATTCTCTTTCGAGAATGAGAAACTAAGTCATCCAAATAAGCTTCAATGATATGCGTGATATCATGGAAAGCATAAGACGTGGCCCGCTGGAAAGTCGCTCCAACATTTTTAAGACCGAAAGGAATATTTTTATATGCAAAGGTACCCCAAGGGTAGATAAAATTTGTCTTATGTTGATCTTCAGGATGGATAGTAATTTGGTTATAACTCAAGAAACCGTCCATGAAGGAGAAAATCTCATTTCTCGAAAATTCATTGATAATATGATCGATAAAAGGTGTGGGGAAATTACCTTTAGGACAAGCCTTATTTAAATCTTTGAAGTCTATTCACACACTGATCGTTCCTTGTTTCTTATCAACCGAGATTGGAGTTGCCAATTATGCTACAAGATGATGGGTTTGGGTTGGGAACCCTAACAGAGTAAGAAGCATACAACAAAAAGGGGTAAACTATTAAAATGGGAAGAAGGGGTAGTACCTGTAGGTCCTAGGTTTGACGATGATCCCACAGGGTTCAAACCCTCTACTTCTCTTAGTGCTCCAAAACCTGCAACTCACTTAGTCAAAGGAACGAGGTATATAAAACTTGCCTTAAGCAACTTCTCAACCTTGACTTTGATAGCTGACACTTTCCGAGAGTTTACCGACCGAAATTTTTCCGTATAGGCTTAGCGTTCTCATAATTCTTGATCTCATGCTGGACAATTGATGAATCAATTCTAGGAATTTCCTCATAAGACCAAGTGAACACATCACAGAATTCTTTGAAAATATCGGTATAGATTTGAATTTCTTCAGGGGAACCCTCGGCTCCAATGAAAAAATTCTCTAATATATTGGTATCCCTAGAGATGTTCACCAGAATTGTTTCCGAAATGATAGACATATTACCTTCAACAAAAATATGTGTTGGATGTTGAGATTCAACAAGATGATGAAGCTTAGTGAAAATTAGTCACCTTCACTAAGTGGGCCCGCAGGCTATTTTTAGGTGTAAGTCTATTTTTAGACATGGTGATCATATTTCAGAAGTTGCAGGATGCTATTTGTGGATGGTTGTTCAAGTTGGAAAAATAGATGAAATTATATTTTTAGAATATTGGGTGAATTCTATTTATAGATCGTCGATCTAAAAATAGATGCATGTCGATTATTATTAGCTCTTAATAATAATTCGACAATAAACATCAACTTATTCTCTTGGAGCACTTTATTTCAATAAACAGATTTGGAAAATCAGTGGACTGAAGGAATTACGCAATTCCTAGGGTTTATTGGTGGTTCATGCATGGAGGACTCAGTTAGAACTGAAGTGGCAAAGTTATGACAGAGTTGGAAGAGTAGTTCATGGAGTTGTTATTCAGTTTAACTCAGTTAGTGGAGTTAAACTCAGTTGAGCTAGTTGTATCTAGTCTAACTGAATGATACACTAGTGAGAGTGGAGTGAATTAATTAGTCAATTAATTCACAAATAATAACTCACTAATCAACTAAAAAAATACAACAGTTAACTACAGTGCATGTCAATTCCAGTGGAGACTCAGTGGAGAGGTAGGTGAAAGGGTGAGATGGACTATCTGTTGTGACTATAGTGATGCATTGATTGCATCACACACACATTGGAGTTTCCAATGAGGATTTCACAGTCAAGGAAAGGCTAATTTGAATTCATTTAGGGGTCTTCTTTAGCAGGGATTGCGCAGTGGAGGCAGGCTATCATGTGGCAAGAAATTAGTGCATGGATTTGCAAATTTCTTCTTGTTAGTGTGTGACGATTGATTGTACTGAGAGCTTGATGTACTAAGCTTTGTATGATATTGTTACATGATCTCCATGATACATAATATATGATAGTTGGGGATTTTAGCTTCAGGATTTCCTGTTAAACAACTATGTTATGTGCGATTGTTTTTATTGCTTCATGTGTTTGCAATTGAGTTTTAAAATTTCTGCAAAAGATTAACAGTGGAAGGATGATGTATTTGGCAAGAAGATAAATATTGTTAGATCAGGAGAATCTGGATATATCCATGCATGTGTTATATAATTTCTACATGGTATCAGAGCATTGTTAATTCTTGAATATTGCAATTGTGAAGAATTGTTGAGTTTGTGTTGGTGGACAGTTCGAATTTGCTTCATAAAATTCTTGGTGCGACAGTTGAGTATACATTGAAATGTCTTTCAATGGGTTTCGATTGGAGTATGCCCTTGAGGGTAGCTTGAATTACATAGCCTAGAAGGATAGGATGGAGGTGGTGCTGGAAGATAATGGACTGAAGGAGTTCATCAATAGAAATGTTCTTAAGTCGGGTTTTAGCGATGCTGCATTACTTGACGCATGGCAAAAGAAGGTAGCAAAGACAAGAAAAATTCTATTGGAAGGTGTGAAGGACCATATTGTACACTTTCCAGGATTTCCAGGTGCTACTTACCCATTTGTAATGTGGAAGGCTTTGACAGTTTTTTTCCAAAGCAGCAGCGACCAGAGGAAGTTGGCGCTGAAAGATAAGCTCAGAAAAATAAAAATGGAGAAGGGCGACAGTATTCCAAAATATCTCACAAAGTTTGTCCACTATAGGGATGAACTGGGAAGTGTGGGGATCACTCTTGATGATGATGACTTGGTGAGATTGGCTCTCCTTGGGCTTCCTAAGAGTTGGCATAGCTACGAAGACCCTGTCAATGGACGGGAGAAACTGCCGGGTTGGGAGCGACTTTGGTCGGATCTTGTGCAGGAGGAGATAAGGCGAAGTACCAAGGATGGCTCTTCATCGAAGAATGATGATGAAGAGAATTGCGCTTTGGCTACCAAATAAAGGAAAGGGAAGGGGAATAAATTCCATTCAAAATCTGAGGCTAAAGGCAAGAAGCAGGATTTGTCCAAGGTGAAGTGTTTTCACTATCACGAACATGGGCATTTTGCCACTAACTGCCCATAGAAGAAGAAGAACAAGAAGGATGTTGGAACTGCAATGGGTGAGGCCTTGGCCTCGCAATTTGAACTTGATTTCTCTTTTATCACATGCTTGGTTTCAAGTGCTATGGGATCGGTGTGGTATCTTGATAGTGGTGTGTATTTCCATATTACGGGAGACAAGGAGTTGTTTAGTGACTTGGAGGAGAAGGATCTCCAAATGCATATAGAGATGGGCGACGATGGTCGATACAATGCGACCGGCATTGGGACCATTACCTTTGAGAGGGAGTCAGGTAATCCATTTTTGTTGAAAGATGTTATGCATGTTCCAGTGTGTTGGGTGCAGGAATTACACTTAAGTAAAAATCCTCAACACTTAATTGTCAACCCGGGGGATTCGTAAACTTAGAGATGAAGCACAGGAAATGCTAGAGATGGTATGAATATTTCTAATATCAACTCCTACTTTCAAAAAGAAGAATTGCAGAATCAAAATTTAGAGAAGAAAGAGGAAACTCAAACCATCAAAACAATCTCAGGCTAGAACAAGAAGAAATGTACTTGCAAAAGAGATTCAAAAATAAAGAGGAGCAATCACCCTAGCTATATATTGATTAGCTACTGAGAATGTGTTTCCTTCAGCAAAGGCACCTTAACAGTTTTCAACAAATGGGCCCCTTCAATCCTGCGTATGTAAAGATATCCTTCTTGCGAAAATCGATCTTGCACTAGTGTAGGAACAACGATTGATGCAGAAAGTGTAAAGTAATGTCTTCACTAAAAAATTCTTTTCTTTGTGCAAGGGCTTTGAACTTTCTCAAGTCCACGACACTTAGATCCAATACCAAGAAACTCATTCTTGTACTCGATCCGAGCTTCTTGCACTTTAACTTTTGATCCTTGAAATCAATGATTCATTACTGCAGTGTGATAAAACCAAATCATATATCAATAAAGATGAATATCTGTAAAAAATAAGAAAATAGTCTTTTTTAATTAAGATATGTCTGAAAGAAAGAAAGCTGTTAGAAGTAAGCTAGAAAGGCTTGCTGCATCATATTATGTAGTGCTGGTGTGAGAACAGTTCTCCTTCTTGCACCAGGGAGGAATCAAACCAATGTGCAGAAAATAAATAACACACCAACATGCACTGGTGTAGGAATGAACCAGGCAGAGGAAATAAACCAAATTGTGTAGAAAATGAATAGCACACCAACGTGCACTGGTGCAGGAATGAACCAGGTAGAGGAAATAAACCAAATCGTGCAGAAAGTGAATAGCACACCAACGTGCACTGGGGCAGGTAACTCCTCCTGCTCGAACCAGGCAAGGGAAAGAAATCAACCGTGCAAAAAGTAACTTAACTACTTCACGCAACAGATCTGCTTCCATTCAAACAAAAATTCAAATACTGCAAATTAAATCACACTTGACAGTTTAAAACATAAATTACAAGAACAACAAGTAGGGAGAACGTGTTGGATTGGCTGGGCCCTTAGCCAACCAGTGCGTTTCCCTTTCAAATGAAAACACTACTCAGAATTAACTCATCAACTATTTAAGCCAAAGGATAAAATGTACAAAACATGAGGCAGAGCTCTTCTTATTAGATCCTTAAAGCAATTACATGCACGATTACATATCCAGTCTAGATTTGGGCGATAACACAAGACAGTCCTATTACCGCCTCCTGGTTCTATTCTCTGATCTATTCGATTCTTAAAAACATTGAACTGTTTGTCCTATTTACATTTATGCTTATATAGATCCTTTTGGCCATAGGCCATCAGGATCGTTTACCATTACATAGCCAATTACAGAAATCATTATAAAAAATGACATAACCAATTGCAGAATAAGCTTTTAGCCTTCAAAATTAAATCACTTTTAACAAAATAGGCCGCGGCTATCTCCAGCTATTCGTCTCTCTTAAGTCTGATCTCAGCTACTCTCGATTTACCTGCTGTCATAGCTGGGACTCAGCTGCCTTCGGATATATCCTCATTGATTGTATAGAAAACAGGCGGTCAACCCAAGTGATCCGGATTCGTTGCCAAGATTCACGGCGCTGGTGCTGGTGTGGGATCTGTTCTGCACTAAAAATTAGCGATCAAGATAAGTGATCATCTATTAAATAGCATAGGAGGTAATGATGAGTTACGAAAGTAATTCTAAGTAAGAAATCATGTGATAGGTAGTTAATAGATGCTAAGATGAGTTAAAAATCTAAAATATGAAGTTTATGTAAAATGTGTCATTGTTCTCGCACTAGTGCAGGATGAGGGCGCATAAGATAGGTAAAACAGGGTAAATGATTATGATTTGGGAAGGGAAGAATCGTAAAAAAGAATTCAATTTAGGGGACTAACATCCTCCCATCCCTAAACTGTTGTGTTTCCTCACACACCCTTTTTTTATCTCTGCAAAAAACCAAAATTTTTGAATAATCCAACTCAGTCCTGTTCCGGCATGTTGTCCTCATGCTGCACTGTTTCGGCCTTCTTCCTCTTGATGTGCCTTAACTTCTTTGAAAACTTTTTTAACCACCTAAAATAGCATCCAGCCCGATATTTCCAAACTCTAACCTCACTTTTCTTTTGCTTGAGCTCTGCCATAAATTCTCCTCTGCTTTGTTCCTTCTCCTCTTGTGCTTTGGTCACAAGCTGCTCCAAGTTTTGTACTTGGAGTTCTAATTCTATTATGCGAGTAACAAGAGTCACCAACTCTTTTCCTTCCTCTGTCTCAGCAGGGGCTGTCACTGGCTCCGGAACTTCTATATCTACCATGGTCGCATCAAAGAACTCTTCTTCCTGCAGTCCTTCTTTTTTCGGTTCCTCTTTCTCAGGTTCTTCTTCTGGTTCATCTTCATCCGGTTCCTCGTCTAATTTTTCTTCCCCTTCTTCTGGTTCTTCCTCCTCTTCTGGGTCTTCTTCCTCAGGTTCTTCTTTTGTTTCATCTTCATCCGGTTCCTCGTCTAATTTTTCCTCCTCTTCTTCCGGTTCTTCTTCCTCTTTCGGGTTTTCTTCCTCAGGTTCATCTTCCTCAGGTGCTTCCACGTCCTCCTTTTCTTCAGCTCCTCCTTCAATTTCTAGTTCTTCTTCTCGGGCCGCGGCTTCTTCTTGTACCGGTGCAGGATGGGGTTCCATACCCTGTGGGGGTTGTGGTTATTTTTCTAAATCAAAAAATTTCCTCTTCTTTGGGGCTTTCTAATAAGATTTTCCAGTGGAACATCGTCCCCAATTTGTGCAATATTCACCGCATCTGCAAGAACTGACAACCTGTCGTGCTGTGTAGAAGGTGTTTCTCCATCAAGTGCACCGACTGTTTCCTTAATGGAAGACAAAGACTTCCCTTCTGTTGATTTCTCTGTCGGCCTCCTTTTCGCACTACTGTGAGAAGGAATTCCCTTTCTGCTTCTCTTCAGGCCCTTGCTTGTACTAGGGGCCTGTGTCTTCTCTTCCTCTGCCGAGTTCCTGTGCAGCTGTTTTAATAGCTCTTCCCATGTCATACCTTTGCTTTCTAGCTGTTTTAAGACCAGGATTTTTATCAGGTCGTGATGGTATAATCGTGCATCGGCCTGGTCTTCCCTTCCATCCTGTACACTTCTAGCCATTTTCTCCAAACTTCTGAGCAAAAAGTAGGGGAATTTCATCCTCCAATGAATGTGTCAGCCTCCTTCAAAATGCTGTAGCAGTCTGAAATGATACACCAGGGTAGAGGTGTATCTCCCTTCGCAGGTCACAAACTTCCGCAAAACAAATAGGAGATCCTACCATTGACCTAGCAGGGCTTTGTGCGGAACTTCGCGTTTCCAATTGACCTCCATCTTCTTATCCATGACAAAACGCTACCAGCGTTTACCTCCCAGCTTATGGTTTTTGAACCATTCCACTCCCGTATTCACCATACCTGTTGCTGTTGCTACAAATTTCTTCGTGACTTTGAATTTGAGCGGCCCAATTCTCAATTGGCCGTTTTTAAAACTTCTTGCAAATTGTAAGGTGACGTCACGTCCATGTCATACCCATCAAACTTCTGCAGGAACTGTAAAAATCCCGACTCCCACAATAATTGAAGACAACTGTGAAATTCGGTAGTGCTTAATCTTGTTGAGAGACAGGGGTTCATTTCGGACGAGCGGAATTGCTGCTATCGACTATGAACGATGAGTTCTGAGGCTTGCATGCAACAATGGTGGATCAACTTTCATAAATAGGAATTTAACCGTTCGTCCATCGTGTCTCTGATTTACCTGCCATAGGTACTCATCATTTCTGGTCAGGCTCAATGGGTACGCACGACGACAGTTTAACGGTCAGGTACAGGAATGATGGGATGTTTGGAATGAAGGTAGGAGCGGGGGAGTTATGAGTGAAGGACATTTCACATTATGGTGGAATGGGGTGGATTATATGCAAATAACTATTACACGATTTCACATTCCTTCATAATTACAAAAAAAAAAAATTAGCATTCATTTAAAAAGATCATGATTCCTACTTAAAAAACTTTGTACTTTCAACTAATTTCCTCCTAAGTAATATAATAGCGTAACCACTTATCAATGATATGAAGAACATTATATAAATTTTCATCATGAACACTTTCTTATGTCATATGATAATCTGTACAGCTACTGATAAGGTGTATGCCTGTATTGATCTTTGCACCGCATAAATCACATCATCCTGCTGGTACTTTTTTGATCATAACATATAGGACAATATGCTTTCACTAGTGCAAGCATAATGTTAATATAGAGAATTAAAATATAGGCTGGATTTCACATGATTTCTTTAACTTATTCTAAATTTTTCTTCGCCCTTTGATGCTTCAGAGCACAACCTTCTGCTCTTTAGACGTAAGATCCTACAATGAAATTCATGAGGGAATAAAGGAGCGGGAAAAGGAATTTTTAGAATGGGAAGGAATTATGTCACAAGGATTCCAGGAAAGTACCAAAAGAGGGAAAATAGAAGTGGGATAGGGGAAAAAAAATTTCAGGGTTAAAGTGGGATTTCTTTGAAGCAGATAGGGTGAATTTAGAAGAATATGGGAAGGCTAATTATACTAGGATTCCAAGAATAAAGCTAAGGGAAAATTATGAAATGGGATATGAAGAAAGGAAGAAATTTTTTTGGAAGGTCTGCCTGCACTGGTGCAAGAAAAAAATAACTGCAGTGAGAATTAAGTGTTACTTGGAAAAAAATATCCATGCTAATTACCCCAATTGTATAAAGGTTGGTTTTGCTGAACCTGTTTTTACTTCGGTGGTTACCATCATATCTAAAGATCAAACAACATTCTCTTTTTATTAGAAATTTTTGATCTTCCTGCCAGCAAGCTGGTTTTCAGGTCGATCCTTCTGCAATCATGTCAGCGGACTGATTTTCATAATTACAGGAAATTATTTTTTCTTACTTTTTTATTTTTTATTTTATTTCTGTTAATTTTTTTTTCCAAAGAAGAGGGATTCAAATTTTAGAGAGGTTGGTATTACCATTTACCACTACCATTCCAAATTGCTACTGAACTTGTTGTGTAAAATCTTTTTTGGCAAGTGGTTGAAAATATTTCTTTAATCTATGTCCATTTACCAATAATACTGTATCATGTCCATCAATAGTTTTGACTTCTACAGCTCCATTCTCAAATACTCAGATTAATTCATATGGTCCCATCCAACGTGTATGCAATTTCCCTTTAAAAATTTTAAATCTAGAATCATAAAGGAGTACCCAATCACCTGGTTAGAACTGCTTTTTCTGAATGGACTTGTCATGCCACCTTTTCCGTTGTTGCTGGATTAATATGTTTCGCTAAACAACATCTCTACGAAATTCATCTAACTCATTTAACTGAAGAAGACGTTGTTGTTGTGCCTCAGAGAGATCGAGTCCTAGCTGAATTGAAGTTCTGAAAGTTTTGATCTGGAACTCAATTGGTAACAGAACCTGTTTGTCGTATACCAGCTCATATGGTGTGTGCCCCGTACTATTTCTCCAAGTGGTTCTGTATGCCCACAAAGCTTCTGGCAATATTTCAGCCCAATCTTTCTGATGCATATTCACCGTATTTGTGAGAATGGACTTGATCACCTTGTTTGTAGATTCCACCTGGCCATTTGCTTGCGGGTGATACGGTGTAGACTTCCGGTGCTGGATCTTGTATTGCTCCATCACTCCCTGTACCAGATTAGAAATAAACTGCGGACCATTGTCAGAAAAAATTTCTCTAGGCACACCAAATCTAAGAAAGATTTCAGAAAAGAGAAAATCAACAACTTTTTTTGTAGAAAAAGAAACAGTTTTAGCTTCCACCCATTTTGTAACAAAATCTGTACAAACCAAAATATGTTTTTTACCTAATGATGTTGGATTTATTGGCCCTACAAAATCAATAGCCCATTTTTCAAATGGCTCAATCATAACTTGAGGGTATAAAGGCATTTCATTGGTTTGGTTAGGTTGGCCTATTCGTTGACAACTATCACATCGCCTGACATACTGCTTGGCATCCTTAAACAAGGAAGGCCAAAAGTAGCCAGAACGTAATATTTATATGCAGTTTGTTTGTCAGCTAAGTGGCCTCCACAAGGTTCATCATGAGCAGATTTCAATATGTCAAACACTTCCTCCTCTCTTACACATCTGCGGATAATAAAATCTGGACCAGTGTAAAAGAGGTCTCCTTGAATCCAGGAGTATGCAGCACTTTTCTGAATAATGTTCTGCTTTGCACGGGCAGGCAAGTGAGGTGGTGTTTTTCCAGTAACCAAATAATTGGCGATGTCAGCAAACCATGGAGAATCTGTAGACACAGCAAAAATATGTTCATCTGGAAAATCATCATCAACAGGAGTTACGTCACCAGGATTATCTAGTCTAGAGAGAAAATTTGCTACAGCATTCGATTTTCCTGGTCTATCAACAATAGTAATATTGAATTCCTACAACAATAGCAACCACTTAGTCACTCTATTGCTAGCCAATGGTTTTTTCATCAAGTATTTAATTGCGGAATGATCAGTATGAACAAATACTTCATATCCTGTGATATAGTGTCTGAACTTATTAATTGCAAAGATTACAGCTAAAAACTCTTTCTCTGTAACTGTATATTTTAATTCAGCGGAATACAAATTCTTACTAATATAATAAATAGCATAGGATTTCTTGTCTTCCTCTTGTCCCAAAGTTGAGCCAACAGCCAGGTCTGAAGCATCGGAAGAAATGTGAAAGGGCAGGGACCAGTTTGGACCTCTCAAAACTAGCGCCTGTACCAACTTTTCCTTCAATGTTTCAAAAGACTGTTGGCAAGCCGTGGACCAAGAAAACTCACTATCCTTAGCTAGAAGTCAGAAAAGAGAAGCAGCTATCTTAGAAAAAATTTCAATGAATCTTCTATAGTAGCTAGCATGTCCTAAAAAACCTCTTACTTCCCTTTGAGTTTTGGGTGTAGGAAGATGCAGAATGATTTCGATCTTTGCCAGATCAACCTGGATACCTTTGTCAGAAATCAGATGGCCAAGTACCACTCCTGATTTGCACATTAATCTACATGGCTTATCACTCAAAGCAAGGTGGTCTTCTTGGCAACGAAGAATTACTTTCTCCAAATTTTCGAGAGCTTCCTGAAAAGAATTACCAAACACAGAAAAGTCATCCATATAAATTTCTACGAATTCAAGATCAGCAAAAATAGCCAAGATTTCCCTTTGAAAGGTAGCCAGAGCATTACATAATCCAAAGGGAAGCACTTTATAAGCAAAGGTACCCCATGGGCATGTAAAAGTATTTTTATCCTGATCTTCGGGTGCAATATGTATCTAGTTATAGCCACTGAAACCATCCAAAAAGGAGAAATATTTCTTTCCTGCAAGGTTATCAAGCACCTGGTCAATGAAAGGGAGAGGGAAGTAATATTTGAGAGTGGCTTTGTTTAATTCATGATAATCAATACAAATATGCCACCTCCCATCTTTCTTAGGTACTAGCACTAATGGAGAGACCCATTGACTATCATAAATAGGTTAGATAAAACCAGCATCTAAAAGTTTATGTATTTCTTCTTTCACGACATCTCTTAGAGCTGGATTCATTCATCTTTGTGGTTGTCGGACAGGTCGGGTTCCTTCCTGAATATAGATATGATGTGTACAAGTTTCAGGAGGGATACCCTTCATGTCTTCATAGCCCCAAGAAAATGCACTAAGATGGTTTTGCAACAAATTCACAAGTTGCTCTTGCTGAGATGGGTCTAAATCTAAACTCATATGCAAAGAATTACCAGGACTAATCTCAGCAAGAGTAGTATCAGGCTCCAGAGTAATCAAAGGAGTGGTCAAAGACAACGGTATAGAAGAATGAGAATCGTGGTTTTCTTGGAAATTTAGGCTAAAAATCTGGCTCAAAGGCTCGAAGTTAGGCATGGTGTATAGATTTTTCAGGAAATCTTGAATCTCATCTTCTTGCGAAGACCCAGTATAATGATGAATAAGAGAAATAGACTGAGTCTCCTCATGACTACTTTGGTCCAACCATAAAGTATCTCGAAGGTCCTGAATGGATCTGGCAGGGGGGTATAAGGTAACTTTCTTCCTAGAATCTCCATGTGAAATATACATATCTCTAGAATGACATCCAATATATGCATCGGCTGTAGCAAGCCATGGTCGACCCAAGATCAAAGGATGCCCTCCTACCGGGTTCTTTGGCTGAAGCACAATGAAATCAGCAGGATATTCCCAAGAATCTAATGAGATGATCACATCGTCCAATACTCCTTCAGGATTAATTTAGGATCTATCTGCTAATTCAAGCATAGTGGGAGTAGGGCGAAGATGAGATAACCGAATTTGATTCATGGTTTTCTTAGTAATTACATTAATGGCTACCCCCAGGTCTATAAGAACATTAGAGACAAGGACATTACCAATCTGAATTGTGACAAAAAGGTTTCCAGGATTAGTATATTTTTCCACATACACACATCTCGTCATTAACTCTGCTGCCCTACCAACAAATTGAATAGTTTGGGGTTCCAATCTCTTCCTCCTGGGTTTCTTGAGACAGATTTCCCTAATAATCTTGGTACAAATGGGGATCTCTTTAATGGCTTGGAGCAAAGGTATCTTAATGAAAAGATTTTGTAGTTCCTATGCCAAATGAGTCTCAGAAACAAGCTCTCTTCTTTCCGTTACTAGCCTCTCTAGAAAGGGAGGCTGGTTGGAAGAAGATGGTAAGGACTCAGAGGGTAAGGGCTGCTTAGTGACAATTTTCGAAGAATGGTTAAGAGTTTCCTCTTCCCCTTTCTCTTCAACAATCACCATAAGTTGTTTCTGATTTTCTGGTATTACATTCCTTCCTGATCTTAATTGAATATCATGAAATCCAATTGGAATATACTGGTATTCGAATGGCAACGGCGAGTTTGTAACATGGATCATTTGCACTACTTTATTATTATTATTAGGATTGGGCATAGGGTGAGCATGAAATTGAGGAGGTCGTAAGGGTGGAGGTAAAGGTAATGGGGTGGTCTGACTCAAAAGTCGAGGCATTGGATAAGGTACATGTGTAGATGGATATGGTTGCATAGGTGGCTGGTAGGAATATGGAGAATGAGTTGGGCCTTTCCAACCCTATTTCCATGGTTGGGAAGGTTGCCCATGCTGATACTGATTTCCATACTGCCACTGCTGATGAGAGTTAGGATATGAATATGCATGTGGATTATAACCAAAATAGTGTGGAGGAAATTCAGGAGCCATACCTGCACCTACCTGAGGCCAATTTCTTCTTCCTCCCATAGCATACAATTGTTAAGCTTCACGCTGCCCCCCTGTAAATACTGCTTTAAGTCCAGGTATAGAGGGGCTTTTTTTTGTGATATGGTCTTCTGCACAAATAGCACACTTATTAGTTTCTTTCAAGTTAAGAGGGAATTATGTAGGGGATGCTTGTCTCTGCATTTAGGACAGAAAATACGTAATGACTCTTGTTCCTTCATAAGTTTTTGTTGAAATTTTAAAGAGTCTAACTGTTTAGTAACAGTGTTCATTATATCAATTTTCATGTTTTCCATTTATTTTCCAGTCCAATAATCATAGCATCAGTAGATTCAGTTTTTCTATTTTTATTTTGAGTTCCTCTACCGGATATATACTGATTCCTTGAAAATTTTCGACGTAATTCACAAATTTGATCAAAATTTTGCTGAGAAATATCACCTTGTCCTAACATATTCAAATTGTTTCTAGCATTATTAGTAAGTCCTCTTAAGAACAAGGTTCTAATAGTGTTGGGATCAAGCCTAAGTTTTGACCTTTGTAAAATATACAGAAATATTTCCAAATAATATTCAAGCATTTCATCATCATCTTGTATGATTGTAAAAATTTCGTCCTGCATGTCCCGAGTCTTACAATATTCTTGATATTTAGACAAAAATACCCTCCTCATCTAGTCCCAGGAAGTTATGTTGTTTCCTCCTAACCCCATAAACTAGCGTAAAGCTGATTCCTTGAGAGTAACAGGAAATAATCTTAACTTCTGAGCCTCAGTTGCATAATCATAACTTCTACACAAAATATTGAACTCAAATAGAAAAGAGTTAGGGTCTTCATGAACTTTACCATGGAGGTGAGGGAGAGCTTACGGTGGAATATTATTCATCTGTAACACAATATCAGGATCCACAATTGGAAACACAAAAGTAGATTGTCCTTCACTTACCTGGTTGTCACTAGTCCCTTCAAAATGATCTCCTTGGTCTGCCATTGTTTCCTTCTTGCTTGTACCACTTTCCACAGGCTGATCCACACCTGAGCTGTTAGTACCAGAATCCAGGTGGATTGTTCTTGCGTGATGGGTTTGGATTGAATTGGGTTTCCTGCTTGCAGAAGGAGACCCAATGTGAGAAAAATTATTTTGGCCCTTAGTGGGCTTCGAACCCTTACCTTTCCTAGGCATTCATCTCAAAATAGAAAGAAAAATATCAAAACAATTTCTAGTAAAAATGCTGTCAGAAATCAATCAACACCAGTAAAAAAATCCTTCAAAAATACTTGAAAAAATAAAGGAAACTTACCTCTATTATACAATCAAAAAATTCTTACCAAATCAAATCGACTCCCTGGCAACGGCGCCAAAATGTTGGGTGCAGGAATTACACTTAAGTAAAAATCCTCAACACTTAATTATCAACCCGGGGGATTCGTAAACTTAGAGACGAAGCACAGGCAATGCAAAAGATGGTATGAATATTTCTAATATGAATTCCTACTTTTGAAAAGAAGAATTGCAAAATCAAACTTTAGAGAAGAAAGAGGAAACTCAAACCATCAAAACAATCTAAGGCTAGAACAAGAAGAAATGTACTTGCAAAAGAGATCCAGAAATAAAGAGGAGCAATCACCCTAGCTAAATATTGATTAGCTACTGAGAATGTATTTCCTTCAGCAAAGACACCTTAGCAGTTTTCAACAAATGGGCCCCTTCAATCCTGTATATGTAAAAATATCCTTCTTGCGAAAATTGATCTTGCACTAGTGCAGGAACAACGATTTATGCAGAAAGTGTAAAGTAATGTCTTTACTAAAAAATGCTTTTCTTCATGCAAGGGCTTTGAACTTTCTCACGTCCGTAGCACTCAGATCCAATACCAAGAAACTGGTTCTTGTACTCGATCCGAGCTTCTTGCACTTTAACTTTTGATCCTTGAAATCAATGGCTCATTACTGCAGTGTGATAAAACCAACTCATATATCAGTAAAGATGAATATCTGTAGAAAATACGAAAAAAATATTTTTAATTAAGATATGAATGAAAGAAATAAATCTATTAGAAGTAGGCTAGAAAGGCTTGCTGCATCATATTATCTAGCGCTAGTGTGAGAACCATTCTCCTTCTTGCACCAGGGAGAAACCAAACCAATGTGCAGAAAATAAATAGCACACCAACATGCACTAGTGCAGGAATGAACCAGGCAGAGGAAATAAACCAAATCATGCATAAAATGAATAGAACACCAACATGCACTGGTGCAGGAACGAACCAGGAAAAGGAAATAAACTGAATCGTGAAGAAAGTGAATAGCACACCAACATGCACTGGGGTAGGTAACTCCTCCTACTCGAACCAGGAAAGGGAAAGAAATCAACCGTGAAAAAAGTAACTTAACTACTTCACGTAGTAGATCTACTTCCACTCAAACAGAAATTCAAATACTACAAATTAAATCGCACTTGACAATTTAAAACATAAATTACAAGAACAACAAGGAGGGAGAACGTGCTGGATTGGTTGGGCCCTTAGCCAACCAGTGCATTTCCCTTTCAAACAAAAATGCTACTCAGAATTAACTCATCAACTATTTAAGCCAAATGATAAAATGTACAAAACATGAGGCAAAGCTCTTCTTATTATATCCTTAGAGAAATTACATGCGCGATTACATATCCAGCCTAGATTTGGGTGATAACACAAGACAATCATGTTATCGCCTCCTGGTTCTATTCTCTGATCTATTCAATTCTTAAAACCATTGAACTGTTTGTCCTATTTACATTTATGCTTATATAGATCCTTTTGGTTGCAGGCCAAAAGTATCGTTTACCATTACATAGCCAATTACAGAAATCGTTATAAAAAATTACATAACCAATTGCAGAATAATCTTTCGGCCTTCAAAATTAAATCTTTTTTAACAAAATAGGCCACGGCTATCTCTAGTTGTTCGTCTCTCTTAAGTCCGATCTCAACTACTCTCGATTTACCTGCTGTCATAGCTGGGACTCGGTTGCCTTCAGATGTATCCTCATTGATCGTATACAAAACAGGTGGCAACCCAAGTGATCCAGATTCGCTGCCAAGATTCACAGCACTGGTGCTGGTGTAGGATCTGTTTTGCACTAAAATTTAGTGATCAAGATAAGTGATCATCTATTAAATAGCATAGGAGGTAACGATAAGTTACAAAAGTAATTCCAAGTAATAAATCACGTAATAGGTAGTTAATAAATGCTAAGATGAGTTAAAAATGTAAAATATGAAGTTTATGCAAAATGTGTCATCGTTCTCGCACTAGTGCAGGATGAGGGCGCATAAGATAGGTAAAATAGGGTAAATGATTACGATTTGGGAAGGGAATAATGGTAAAAAAGAATGTAATTTAGGGGACTAACAAACATGTTTGTGATACTCTGCCTCATTCTCATAATCACTGTCAAGGTGAATTAGCTAAAAATCTTGTTCAGTTTCATGCTTGTCTTCCTCTTCTTCATCAATGACCTCTTCCTTACCTTTGTCAAGCTGTTTGGTTGATGTAGAAGGCATGGCCCCTTGCCTCTTAAGGGAAGCAAACACATGCCTATTTCCCCTCTGGTAGGTCAAAGGAAAAGGCTCAATGTTACTCACCTTAGTGCCATCTATCTCACATCCATCATTACTACCATCTGCCTCACTACCATCTTCCTCACTTCTTTCTGCCTCATTACCATCTACCTCACTGCCTTCTTCACTTTTTGATACACTAGTACCATGAGATGATGGCGAGGGATTGTGAAAAGGTGATGAAGGAGGGTCATCATGGGGTGAAGGAATGTGAGTGGATGGAGATGTATGATCAGCAGGAGGTGATGGAGGAGTAGGAATGGGAGGATGAGATGATGAAGGTGCATTTTGTTGATGATGGGCTTGTGGAGAAGTAAACACCTCATTGGAAATGAAGGTATCCCATGGAAGGCCTTTTTGCTGTAGTTGGTGCATAACAACCATTTTAATAAGTGAGTGATGGAAAAGGCTTTGCATTTGCTGAGGATAGTCTCTCTTTTGCACTATGTAGGACATTTTATCAAAGATTCTATAGAGGTAATAGGGTATGTACAACATCCTCACTCTATTAAAATGCATAAGCAGCCTGATGTGGTATGAGTAAAGACGGGAGAACCTTCCCTCACATGTGAAATAGTTCATAATGATCCTCATCATAGGTGCATATCTATCAAGCAAGTGTGAGAAAGGAAATATGGATTTGTTGTGGTCTTTATGCCTAGGCTTTAGGTAGGGTTCAAAGTAGCTCATGTCTAGATTGGCTTGCTTGAAACATTTCTCCCCTACACTTGGTATCCCAGTGGCATTGGAAATAACATCTGTAGATAGCTCAAAGGTGACCCCTGCAAGGTTAACTTGTTTTTCATGCAAGTTAATGATAAATGACCTAGTTAGCTCAGGGTGGTTTTGCACCTGCTGCACCTTTTCACAAAATTCATAGCAACCTACATGTTTGAAACATGAAATAGTAAGGGGAGATGCCATTAGCTCCTTTGTGTTAAGGGGTTCAAATCTGTTGATATTTCCACCTTTGTGCTCATGCCTCCTCGGCATTTCAGCCTCTCCACCACTGCCATTG